>PVKS010003603.1:73822-101936 GCA_004027875.1 Aplodontia rufa
ATGAGCTCCAAGGAACTACCTGCTGGACTCCCACAGATGTAGCTTGGATGGCCAGCCAGCCTGGGCCTGAATCTCAGCAAGGACAATGGAGACAAGAATTAGGAGCAGGGCAAAAGAAATCTGGATAATAAAGATGAACTGGGGTTCTGGATTGGTTGCGTTTTTAAACAGTATGGCTTATGACACCATTATTAATGATTACATATTGGTTCCTCTCCAATGTTGACTGATTGTGTTAACAGTCATAGTTTAACATTATCCAGCCGTAGAGTACAGATAACATTTTGAGAAGGTGAAGAAGCACTTTTTAAAAATTCACCTGCTGTGTACTGAAGAGTTGGCAAACAGGAAGTGCATTGCTAGAACGACACAGGCCCGGAGTCAGGGGCATCTGAGTTCCCCTGCTGGTCCCCTGGCCTTGGACTTGAGCATGCCAATGCATGGTGGGCCAGGCACTGCTGGCTGCTCTGCCCCGTCACTCTAAAGCTCCTAATGCCTCTGGACAATCTTCACAGGCTCAAGTGCATCAACGTAAAGTGGGACAAAGTAAAGAAATCCGCACGGCTGATGACATCATTCAAGTTCAGCACGCCCCTCACGGAAGCAGAACCTCCCTCCCAAGAAAACCCGTTAATGTTTTAAATTTATATTTTCAGTCAAGTGATTTTTGAAATGTCTTCAGATAAAAATTAATGTGTTAGAAAAGATGGTAAATGTCTTCCCGTCTTAGCATTAGAATGATTAAAAGTCACTGATCTGTTCTTTTGGGGGCCATTTAATTTTTTCATTTCAAAAGTTTATTGCAAGTTTGTAAGATTTCATGTTTCTCAGCTTCTATTTCCAATGTGTGGATGTTATTTCTATATTTGTTAAAAATGTGTCTGAAGTTTTCACATTTCCAAGATGATCTGCAGGTGTGAAGTTTCTGTTCAGATTTTTAAGTAACTTGATTTTTTCAAATCTTATCTTTACATTAGAAACTCTAAGGTGCTGGGGGCTGATTTATTTTTTCAGGAGATCAGCTTGATTTTTAATGGCTTATTCATTCTAGAAGTAAATTAAGAGTGTTTATAACAAGCCTTACTAATAAAATGTTGTTGCTGTTCTTCAGGTCATGATTTGAGACCTTTAGCAAGATGAAGGGGGCCATAAAGCAGCTGGCACAATAAATTTGGTTAGGAATAAAAGAGGACCATTTATTTTCCAGCCTTCACTGAGATTTCCTGGAAGAATAATTTTGGAGCAGGCAGGGGCAAGGAGCTTGTTAATCATATTTGCTGTTAACTGACTTTGTCCTTAGAATCTATTCAGTGTCACCCCAGGACCAGGCTTCATCAAATGTCCCCAACCACAAGTAACACCCTCTTCAGTGGGCACATCCAAGGTGAGATGGGCAATGAACCAGGTCCTGTGTCGGCAACAGGGGTGATCTCAGCAACGCCTTCCTTCCTCACTGACCACTGTCCAGTTCTCCCTCTGAAAGAGTGCTTCTGAAGCAGGAGGGTCACTATTAGGCCAAAGATATTTAAGTCGTTCTACAACTCAAAAGAAGTCCAAGGCAGAGTTATGCCCAAATTTTGATTTCATGCCCACAGTCATTCATTTACCCCACCTACACTAAGCTGAAAAAGCAGAGGCAGAAACCAAGAGAGCAGGAAAAGGAGTGGGCAGGAGCTAACACATCACCGCTCAGTCCAGCCGCATTGACTTATGGCCGTGACCTTTCTGACCTCTGCTTCCTCATGCTGAGAAAGGACAAGCCAGCACAGCTCAGGAGAGGGGTTGAGCCTGAAAAACATTGGCAAACACCCAGGATCTATTTATAAGAGACCCAGAAGCCACTCCATGAACTCCCCCTTACTGGGAATTCTTTGCGTTCTTAGCAGTTCTCTCATTTGATGGTGAGCTCCCTGTGGACAATGACTGCTGGTTGAGTGATTATCCTCCATTCCACCTGCATTTTGCTTAAAATTACAACATCACAGAGCCTCAGAGAGACCTGCAATCCCTCAGTCACCAGGCAGACTCTTGGGGGTTGAATGCCCTCCTGCCCCAGAATCACTGCGACGGTTAATTTTGTGTGTGCAGTTGGGTAAGTTATGGAACCTAGTTACGGTTAAACACAAGACTAGATATTACCGTGAAGGTGTTTTTCAACAAGAGTTACAATTGAATTAGTAAACTTTGGGTACAGCAGGTTAGTTCCCATAGTGTGGTGGACCTCGTACAGGTGATTCAGACTCAAAAGACGGAACCCCCAACCCCCAGATGGAGAAGGGGCTCTGCTCACTAACGGCCTTCCACTCAAGATGAACAAGACTCCTCCCAACACACCAGCCCGCTCTGTAGATTCTGCACCTGTGCACCCTTCAATCTGTGAGCCAGCTTCTTAAAACAAATATTTCCTGTTCTGGATACATAGGTAGGTAGTGTTATAGTTCAGATACGAGGTGTCCCCTAAAAGCTCATGTGTTAGAAAATGCAAAAAAAAAATGTTTACAGGTCAAATGATTGGGTTATAAGACTTTACCCTAGTCCATGCCTTCATCCACTGATATGGATTAACTGGGTGGCAACTGTGGGCAGATGGGCATGACTGGAAGAGGTGGGCCACCAGGCTTTGTATTTTGTCCCTGGTGAATGGAGCGCTCTCGCTCTCTCTCCTTCCTTGTTGCCATGTTCTGAGCTGCGTTCCTCCTCCACACTCAGCCATCTACAGACAGATCTCTGAAACCATGAACTCCAAATAAACGTTTCCTCCTCTTATTGTTCTTGCAAAGTCTTTGGGTCAGAGCAGGGGGGAAAATGGCTGAAACAAAAACTGATTTTTTTAAAGAGAGAGAGAGAGACAGAGAGAGAAAGAAAGAATCAATTGTACTAGGTCTTTCATGTGGCTTTCATTGCTCTAATATTCTGCTGTGTACATGGTGCTGAAGCTTGAACTTGCACACTTGCACATGCCAGGCAAGCGCTGTAACCAATTAGCCGTCCCTCCAGCCCTGTGTCTATTTGTTTTAATCAGTTTTGTGGGGCTGGAAAGATGGCTCAGCAGTTGCAGCACTTGTCCGGCATGCATGAGGATGCAGGCTTGAACCCCAGTACCGCCTACACAACGAAGTGTTGGAATGAAAGCCCCATGAAAAATTAAATAAAATTGATTCTCTCTTTCTTTCTCACTGTCCCTCTCTCTCTTTAAATAAAAAAATTAAAAACTCAGATATTTTGATAGATGATAGATACACAGATGATTGATAGAAAATAGATGCTAGATGATAGAAATATACACGAGTATGCACAGATATAGATAAGCATATATACGCTTACACACTCACATATGACCATAGGTCTGTTTCTCTGGAAAATCCCAACCGAACAACAGCATAGCCCCTCAGAAGTATCTGTGACGTTAGCCATTATCACCATCCAGCACTGGGACCGAACCCCACCTCAGCAGGTTACTGTGGTTTTAACCAAGTTGCTTAGACCTTTCTGATCCTATTGACCCACCTGGGTAGATGCTAGTCACCATTTTCCTTTGAGAAATCAAGTGTACATAAATCCTGCCCTTCACTGACTATATGGCTGTTTTGAACCTCTCAATAAATGTGTCTTTCTTGGCTGGAAATCGGTATATTCCACCTCTTGGGGCTGCCTTCTACTGCTCTGTTGCTGTGCAGACCACAAAGGGAATCCTCTAGAACTGAGTGAACTTCAGGTTTCCCTGGAGGAAGTAAAGAAAGCCTCTGCTTAGAGGAACGGCAGATAATGATTGGCAGGTGACAGCCGGCTACCCTGGCAATTGGGAGATACGAGTTGAACCACGGTTGGACCTGCCATTTTGACCACTCTCAGAAAGAGATAATTCTGCAGAGAAGTTTGTGAAAATTAATCCAATTCTCAAATGAATCAAATGGGGAAGTGAATAAAAGTCACTGAGCTAATGAGTGTAGGCAGTTGGGACAATTCTATTTTTTTTCTAATTAGTGTAAATATGGCGAAGAATTTCACTTTCTAAATGCAGGTATTAGCTGATCAACACTCAGGGCGCATCAGCTTGTGAGTAACATCTCAGAGATGAAGACAACGCAAGTTATTAAAGATAACTTTCAAAGGAGAAACAAAACAAACTCATCAACTCAACTTCTGCTACTGAATTTAGCATTGAGGTGGCTTCAGAAGGGCACTTTTTGATGATGGCTAACTCACACTTAATGTTGGGCCTGCTCCACTGATCAGTACGGTCCCCACCTGTTTCAGTTGGGCCATATAGGGTCCCTTACTTATTAGTCTGTTCCTAAATTCAATATCACTAAGAAAAGTCTCAATGATGTCCTTCAAGGAAAATGTCATCTTTCTCCTTTTAAAACACATCCTCAAATCATAATGTGGTGTTTTGCATACAGCACAAATGAGACCATTTGTTTAAAAATCAACGCAGACATAACTTTTAAATGAGTAAGAGCCAGGAAGTGCAAAACTGCTTATCTCAGGGTAATTTGGTTATGGAATGTAGACAAAGCCAGAGTCACCTCCTAGGCTGTTGGAGAGAACTGATTAGGTGGCAAGCTCTGTACCAGACATCATTTCCCAGAATAGGTGCTGCCATGAGTCACCAGATGGTGTCCTGTAGAGATCTGAACAATCACACAGCATGAAGTCCCCCAGAGAGTCTCGTCCCTCCTCTGGGTGTTGACAGCACCCAACTAGGGATCAGACATGTTACTGAAATCCAAGGAACAGGCATGGCAGACTCAACCAGAACCTGTCTGGAATGATCTGGAAGTAATGGATGAGAGAAGGCATAGAGTTGAGGAATTTCAATAGAGTTTTCTTTGGGAACAAAAAGAACACAAATACTGATAAAACCATATATTTAGCTACTCTGGGTTTTTTTTTTTTTTTTTCTTTTTTGATCTGTCACTTCTTGGGGCAAATTATGTCTTTCTGCATTTATCTTTGAAAGTAACTAGAAGCTTTTCCATAAGTTAAGCGCCCCACCGGAAGTGTTTACTCAACTTTAACTGTTCTCATGCCGTCTTCTTCCTGTTTACTTTGTCATTTAGCATTAGTTCTTTAGAGACGTTTTTATTTTGGTTTGTCAATAACGTGGGCTAGGCTCTTTTCTCTGTGACTGTGAGAGAGTTCCTAGGATCAGGAAACAGATAAGTATCCACAAGAATAGCAACCTTGTCCTCTGGGTTGACCTTAAGCAGTCAGTCTAACACTGTTTATCCTCATGACCTCTACCATCATTCAGGGACATAGTTATTTTCCCTTGGGTTGGACCTATATGCCATTTTCATGTGTCAGCTTCTGCCCTTTCTGCATGGAAGGCCAGTGCTATCTGCCTCTTCGTGGGAGCTGTCTCAGCAGTTAGCTCTCATTTTTAGGAAAAGAGAAAGAAATGTTGCAGGGATATTTTATTTTGTCATCATAGATAACAGATAACAAAAAAAAATATTGTGCCTTCCTATGAAATAAAAGGTACATTTCCTAAGGATGCCTGTTTAAAAATAACAGTGAAAAGAGAAAAGTGAGGGTTCTTAATGATTTTGAGAATTACTGGTCCTTGTTTCCACAAGGCTTAGAAAAACTATATTCTATCAAACACTTACCCTTTCTATCAGATACTGTCATCAGTCTTTGAACTTTATGAAAATTAAAAATATATAAGAAGTGATAGCCAATTATTAAAGTTTTTGCTTCTTTGTTCTGTGCAATTTTATCATGCTATATAATGTGCATTACTAACTTTGAACTTGGTTCCTGGGCCGGCTGCTCACTCTTGAACATACTTACATATGTGTACCTGTGCATGCATGAGAGAGAGGTGGCTCCAGCTGACACAGCACAGTGAGGACAGAGACAGGGGAAGGAAATTCGTCTTCTCTCTGGACCAGGAGGATAGAGCGAGGAGCAGGGCACAAATACAGCCAAAATCTAACCTCGTGAGAGAGTAAGGAGTCAATGTGCTTAATGAGCTCTGCTTTCTCTGTTGCCGGTTTTCAAGTAATTAATTGAAAATTTAAAAAAAATGGAAGTAGAGCAGATGAAGGCCAGCCGTGATAAGGTGCAGAATCATGGGTGAGCTCAGAAAACAAGGTTAGAAAGACAGAGTTGGCCCCACCTGGGAGGATCCTAGCTAGACTGGCAGAGATGTCCCATGACCAAGGGGAATTATTAGAGGAGAATGAAGGCTTTGGGACTTAAACCTGGTTACAGAGTGAAGAGCAAAGTTTAGGGGAAGAAGCTGGAGTCAGGACAGCAGTTAGGAGTCCAGGACCGTACTGTGGGATGAAGGCCCCTGGGTGAGGTGTTCTCTGGAGCCTCTGGCCTTTTGATCGGTTTACTTGTCCAACGCTTTGACCCCATTAATTATCCCCTTCCTCAGTGTGCTGCCAACTCTCCACCCTGCAGACCCTGCTCAAGCATCAAGCCTGACACTGCTCTGCCTGACATCCCTCCCCAACACTCTGACAGCACCCTCACATAAAAGAGATCCTACTGTCCCGACAGCTGGTCTCCCTGTCTTTCTTCTCTAGTAAATGGCAAACTCCCTAAAGGTTGAGACCACATCTCTTCACTCCCTGGCATCTAGCTGATTACCTGGAAGAGAGTTTAAATTCCACAAAGGTGAATGAATGAATGAATGAATGCACGATCCCTGTATACAGGAGCTGTCTAGATACTATTAATATGAATAATGAAATTATAAAAATAAATGTACATTGTTTCTTTAGTAACAAGCTTTGAAAACAGCTCTTCTAAGAAAATGAAGGGTAATTAATGATTTTTGTGTTTTTTGCAGGAAAAGTCAATAAATTCTTGTTAAGCCATTACAGCACAATTTGCATTCAGACAATGCATAAGCACCTCACGGTTGCTCTAAGTTATTCTGGGAAGCACTTAGCAGCTGCTGCAAGCCCGTCCCTGTCAGCAGAGAGCCACACGGGTGAGAAAGGGATGAAAGTGCCTTGTTTTTAACATGCTCTCTCACAGGTTTCACTTCTGTAGAGCAGAATCCCTCTGACCTTCCCCACAGCAGTGATGTTTCACAGTTGCTCAGAAAGTGACATGAAAACCTGTGCCTTTTGCATGGGGAGGTGATGCCTATGTCACACCAAGTCAATGACTTTGTGGAACTGGTCTACTAATAACGTGTCAGAGCTTTGATATGGTGTGCCAAAAATGAACAGGCAGAAAGTTCCCATGCCTTTTATCTGGGTCTGGAAAAATGTTAAATCTACTAACTGCAAAAGCGTAATTCATCTTAGCTTGCCTCTCCACCCGTGCTTTCCAAATCTCTTACCAAGTCCACGTGATCAAGGCTACTTATAGATTCCTGCGTCAGTCAAACAAAAGTTCCATGAATTCTCTCCTTTTCTATTCAGCTCACCTTACCACTATGCCATTTGATTTCTTTATGAAAACACCACTTCAAACCATAAATTGATTTCTCCTACGTTCATGAGTCTCAGAATGGTCTGAGAACCATGACTTTGATCATCATTCTTGGCTGCAGCAATATGGAAGCAGTAAAATTGCCATCTATGGTGTAAAGTCTGCTGTTAGAGCATCATTCCCCTTTTTGCTCTGTTGACGATCTATTTAATCAAAATAAGTGACTCAAATTCCTCCACCTCTTTGTTGATGTTTTAATAAACTGTCTCTTCCAACTTCCTTCTGTGTTTTTTTTGGTTTTTCTGGGGGTGGGAGGCAATGAAGAGAAAAGAAAGTCCACAGACCCTGTGAGTGAGGTGGGGGTGAAGATAAACCTCCGTAGGAATCGAAGGTAAATGAGACTTTAAGGTCACCCAGCTTAGTGCTATAGACTTCGACCTGCTTTTTGACTCATTCATTCATTCATTCCACAAATATTTTGCAGCAGTTACCGTCTGTAAAAGGCAATTAGGAATTCAAAGGTTTCTGTCCTAAAATGCTTATAATCTTGGAAAAAGAGAGGTGAGGGAAAAGCAGGAAGTGATTACTTGGAAATACCAGCTTCTTCCATCAGTTTGCCCAAGCTAGCTACATGCAACAAACTATTAGGAGGAATGCTAGAGAGGTGTTCTTTCCAATCCATAGAAAAATTAGCATTTGCACAATCTTTGTGCAGGGAGTCAGCTGTACTTGAAAGGGTCAAGTCTTCCTCTAAATCAATCCTTGTTTCAGTCCTTCACCTCTTTGGTAACATGATCAACAGCAATGATAAATTCTTAGTGATGTTCTGTTCTTCTGAGAATCCACACCTTAGAAAACCCGTTCTAATCATAGCACACATGCTCCTGCACCATTGGACTGGGATTTTTCTCGTTATCTCATTATTCGATAAGAGCAATGCGTAGCAGATTTAAGAAAGTTAAGGCATGGCTAGCTAAGGGTGGATAGCTGGAGATTCCGTTGTACCTGACTCGCATCCTCTCTTCATAGTGATGTAAAAATGCATGTCAGAAGAATGAAATCCAAAAGAATGATTAGCCCCTAATTGTTTTCAAGAAAAAAATTATAAATCAGTTCTTTTGCTGGAGAACGATTTCCATTTTACTTTGTAAGCTTTTCCAAAGGCTCATGTTTTAACTGATATGCGATTTTACACCAGAGACTAAAAATGCCAGGATGGGATCATGCATGAGGAAGAGGTGCAAGGCAGGCTCGGCTTCCACTTGCTCTGGAGGACGAGCTGTCCTGAGACCTGAGTACTGCCCATGTCTATGCGGTCCTCTCCCTCGGGGTCCTCCTGCCACCTTCCAACCTCAGGTGCATCCTGGGCTGTGTGTGGCTTCAATGCTCATCCCCCCGCCACACTGAGGATGAAGTGAGATAATGAGGGCAGTGGGCAGTGGGAACTTAGAGGGGGTGGCTCTGCCTTGGAACCTGCTCTTTCTCACCCCTTCCAGGTCAAGGCTTCCTCTGTTGTTTTATGCAAAAGAAGAGATTATGGGATTCCTTCTCCTGGGCCCTCAGTTCTCTCCTGAGTTGCGGCTGCCTGCGGAATACTTTCCAGTTCAGCACTTTTAAATCCTTGCATGGATTTATTGCACCAGCCGTGTGTCCTGTAGTTTTTCCCTTCAAGCGCTATATCTGTCCTTTCCAGTTTCCAAAGGTCGAAGCACGAGCTCTCCTGGGTGCCACGAATCTGTCAGTTCATGCTGCACCTATGTGCTTTCCATGCTATGTCACACCCAGGTGACAGCTGAGACATGCATGGTGACACACAGGGCCTGAAGAGTTTGCTGCCACTCTACCCGCGTACAGCCACCAGATGGTCCTCCTGTGTTTCTGCCACTTGCTGTGTCTCTGTAGCCTCCACTGCCGCCACTGACGGTTCAAGCCTTCAACTAGAGCAACAGGCGAAGCCCGCCTGTCTGTGATGCAGTGACCCCTGCACACTGCTGGCCCACGCGCCCCTCACCCTTCCTCACACAAGGCCTTTCCAAAGTTGCCTCTCAGCTTAGCAGTTACAGGACTCCTCCAAAGCGGAGCAAATTCCCTTCCCAGACTCACCTCCTGCACAGATGTTTGGGACTCCACTGCCTGGAAGGTCACTCTTCTTGACCTATGTTATTTTAGTGGGGAAAGATCTCAAAGTGTTGTCACTTATCAGTAAGCGTGTTTTAAAATTGAACCTATTTATTTCTGTTGGTTTTACTACAAGTTCTGAATAGACTGTTCAGTGCTCCTCGCTGCTCATTTATATTTGCACACAACATGAGCACATACACGTGTAATTCAGAGCATCATTCGCCTTGTATGAAAAGAACAATAAAGACATAATATCGTTTGGCAGTTTTTTCCATGTTCTATCTTTGTATTGCAAATAATTACTTGTAAAATCTAAGTGAAAATTCTGTGTCTGCAGCCTTCAAACATGCCATCCACAATAGCTGAGCTATGCAGATAACACAGTACGCCGCAGCAGTCTAAAACCCCTGCGTGCGGACAGTCCTGGGGTCTTGGAGCAGTTAGCTCAATTCCTAAATTCACTGCAGTTGCACATGGAAGTTTCTTTTGTGTAGCTGGGGTGGGATTGATTTTTTTTTCAATCAACACAAATAGCAGCCGATTAGGGAATTCATTAAGGGAAGCCTGAAACTCCTCCTCCTTCACTTCTCTTCACTTCCGGGACTACTGAGCGATGCAACAGCCTTGACAGGGGGCAGTTCCTCGGGGCTAGCCCAATATAACCCACAGTGTGATGAGCAGCCTGGGGGCGTCCCAGGAGAAGCCATCAGCTGTGACCTAAGCAGAGTTATCTAGAGAAGTCCACAGCAGCCAACTCTTCCAGCTGGAAACAAATACGTATCATGTGAAAAAAAATCAAAAACTGAAATTAAAAAATAGAAAACTGTAATAAAATATGGTCTGAAAAAAAACTATGGCATAAAAATAACACATTTGGAGTTACAAATTTATAATTCCACATGAGATAAATAAGCCTCTAGTAATTTTAGGCGTTGCTTTGAAGTTTACATTACAAATATACGTAAATTGATATATATTTTAAAATGCACTAAGGCACCCCATGAGGTCTTTTTTAGGAAGAGAAGGATATTTTAAAGAAAACCTGATTTTTCTGTCATTTGTATAGTCCACTTTAATATGTATGGTATATGTTTGCGGTCAACTGCTTACTGCCACTTAGAAAAAAATAAAACCTTTTGGTTTAAAATAATCTTTAAGGTGTAAGTTCTAAAAGGCATTTTTTATGGTCATTTCTTGTTGTTTTTTAATCCTAAAATGGAATTTCCTATTTTTCTAAGTTGTGTAATTGACACATAATAACTGTACCTGTTTAAGGGGCATGGTGTGACATTTCAATACATGCCCGCCGTGTGTAATGATCAGATTAGGGCCACTGGCACATCCATCGCCTCAAACACCCATCCCATCTTTGTGCTGGGAGCATTCAAGGTCCCCCCGCCATCTGTCTTGAACTCTGCCTTCCTCTGAGCTGGCTGTCATTTCTGACGGTCTTCTGGCCTCTCCTCAATTCACATGATGATCTCACTTCCTCACTACTTTCTATGCAAGATTATTTCTGCTTTGACTAATGTTGTCAAAGGTGTGCAGATCATTTGGCCTTACCTTAAGAGGAGGGCTCGTGGCTTATGTTTCCAATTTCAGTCTGAAGTTACACAGAGAGAAAGAGGGGCTGGGTCGGTGAATGGGAAGAGCAGTTTCTCATCCTCCCAAATCCAAACGCTCCGAAGTTCTTACAGCGCTACCTGATTGTACCCCTAGTGGAAGTCTAGGTAAAAGCCTGGTTTAGGAGCACCAGAAGATCCAGCTGTGTAGATGGCTTCATGCCCTCTCACACTGACCTCCGCCCTGCAGCCCCACCTCTCTCCACCCAGTCTTAAACCTCATCCCCCTCCATTCCTAACATCTCCCAGGTCCATAAGCAGGCTGTGCTCTCTCTAATTTTGCTCTCTGATTTTCCTTCTCATTTTGCCTCACGCTCCCACCTTCTTTTGCACAGGGGTTGGTTTTTACTGATGCTTATGAGGGGCCATGTATGTGGCCTCCTCTCAAATGTGTGGGGCGGTATTTTTCCCACCCACCCCTTGGTGCCTCTCAAGCGTCACTGTATTTGGGCCACCTGTTTAATCATCTAATCCCTCACCCTCATCTGCCTTAAAGCTCAGATCTTATACCTCACTAAACCTGTATAGTGAAATAATGAATTACTGCATATTTGAGGGAATGAAGGAAGGACTCTGTGTGTGCTGAGCTTATATCATGTTTCTCTTTTCACTGTGGCTGCAAAGTCTAACTTTTATTTGTGACCTTGTGTATACAGAGGTACTTTGGATGTAGAGGAAGAGATCTCTCTTGGTTCTCATTCTAGACAGATGCCCTCTTCCTGGTCTGCATGGCGAGTCCCATAGCAGTGGACTTGGTATGAAAGGACCCCGAGTCCTCTTCTGCAGAGCTGGCCCACTACCTATGGCGGCCCTTGCTCACTCCTGATTTCTGAAACACAGCATTTGAGTCACATCTCCCTCTCACTTGGCAGAGTCCAAGGTGAGGGCTAACAGCTGAAGAGGCCACCCCATCCCTGGGACTCACACGCCTTCTGTACTAGGGGATCATCCTATTTGGGAGTCAAAGAACAACTTCCAAAATGGTAAAAATATGTCTGAACACCAACAGAAAGTAAGCGTGTTGAGAGATTTTACCCAAGTTTTGGAACAGTGACAGAACCAGTAAAAGCCAGTAGAGTCAGACCTGAGAACCTTCAAGGAAGAGACTAGAACAGATCTACAGGATGCTAATTCAAAAGCAGAATGGAGAGAGAGGTGTGGGTAAGTTAGACTTAGAATTGCTTGATGTCCTGTAGGGCCACAAAATTGAAATCTGGGGGATTACTTTTTATCTCTAAATAGAGATCTACAATTAATATGTAACTTCTTGGTACAGTAAGTCCTATTCAAATAACACGCAAAGTCAAGTATGTTACAATAAACATTTAGTGAGTTTGTTGAACAATCACCCACTATGGTATCTTCCTTATTTCTAGGTTTTGGTGTTCAACCACAGAGCCTCATTCCCCAGCCCTTTTCATTTTTATTTTTGAGACAAGGTCTCTCTAAATTGCTTACAGTGTCATTAAATTGCTAAGGCTGGCTTTGAATGGCTAACTTTTCTTAGTAGTGATTATCCTCTCTGAGAGTTTGATGAGACCTATAGACCACTCACTCACACGTGATACCTAGTATTGGGGGGTACTGTAATCTCTGACACCCTCTCGTAGATTTCTGGTGGTCGCTGACCCCCAGGGTCCTCGTTTTCAGTGGCTGAAGCCCATGTGCAGCAGGGGAGACACGCGGCCACAGCCAGGGTTTCTTTTCAAGGAGAACCTGCGACACACATGATCAAGTGGATCGAAACACAGGTGCATCGTGTCAGCAGGCTCCTCTGGTCTGCAGAGCAGGAGAGAAGTGTTTGGTATGACTGTCTCCATCTGGCAGATGCTGGCCACTTGTGCCACAGAGTCAGAAAGTCCCTGGGCTACAGGGCCACAGGCTCAGAGGCAAGCGAGAGAAAGCCTAGATGAGAAGAATGTGAAAATACAAGAGGGAAAGAGATGCTGGGAGCAGAGAGAGAGGAGTCTGTCCCTTCCTTAGCATGTGAAATCCACAACTCCGTGTCGGTGTTTGATGATATTTTTACTTATTTTGCAATGAACATTCCTGGCAGCTATAAACTCTCTTAGAAGGTACATTTTCAATTTAATTGAAATCTGGAGCTTCAGTTTCCAAGAAAGGTGTTGATAAACAGGCGGTTTGTATGAAGGAGATTGGTTTTCAACAGTGACTGTCCACAGAGGGGAGAGGAGCAGGGCCAGAGCACACCTGGCACCCTGAGCGCCGAGACGCAGCTTCTCAGGAGCAGCCACAGCCGCCGCTGAAGCTCCTTATGTGTCACTTTTCACACTTGGTCCAGATATTATTGAAGAGCCCTAGAAAAGATTCACTCACATAGCACCCAGTGAAACACGATGCTCAGTGAGGTCAAACGCTCTTCTTCATATGAACGCCACCGGATTTTTTAATTGCAGGTTTCCTTAAATAAGGGAAGCTATCGCGGACCCTGCATGGGCTGCAGAATTTGTTGAGAGTTAAACAGTGCTGGGGCCGTTTCAGTGCCACTGAATGCTTCAAAGGGAAAGTGCGTTAATTCCAAGAATGGTTCCACTTTTTCCTCCAGGTCACAGAATCAAAGTAGGACCTCTGGAGGTCAACTCTGCCAAAGGTGAAACTCAATTGTAAGTGCTGTTACAAATTTTAGAAGTTCAATATTGAAGGCAAGTCAGCGTGTGTTGTTTAGTTGCATCTACTGATAAAATGTAACACAAATATTGGTCAAACACAGCATTATGGTAAAATGATGTTTTCACCAAACTAAGAAAACAGTGGATTTGGTTAAAGTGTAACACATACTTTATAATTGCACACAAATAAGCATCAATATTTGATCAAATGTAGAATGATTATAAATATGTTGATATCTGCATGCTTAGAAAATGTTAACATTAAAATTTGTACAGTGCTGGTATTGAATTAAAAACTAAAATATTTCAGCATGAAAGAATGTTTTCATTCATGTCTGTCTGTTGCACATTAAAAGCAAATCAGCACAAAAAAACCGATGAACTTTGGTAACATGATCCTTTATATTTTGATTGGCATTTTGTTCAAAATTGTTGAAAAATCTTCAATCAGATTATTTAATGATTAGAATGCCCAAAATTGTTCACTTATGAAGCTAATAAAAAATTGCAATTAGGGGCTGGAGAAGTGACTCAGCGGTTACGGCGCTTGCCTGGCATGCACAAGGATGCAAGTTCAAACCCCTGTGCCACATACACAATGAAGTGTCAGAGCAACAAGACACATGAAAAATTAAATAAAATTAATTATTTCATTCTCTTTTTCTCTAACTGTCCCTCTGTTTTTAAAAAAATTGCAATTATTTAAAACAAAATTCCTAATTGGAAGTTAGTGTAAATTAATTATTAAAAAACGAGCAAGAGGTGAACCAAACAAATCAAGTGGTAAAACTGTCCAGTGTTATTTGACATTTGAATTCCATACAGCGTGCATTACTCACTGGCATTCTGGTCAATGATGGACTGTAGGTGCAGTGACTGTCCCATCTGTATGTTACAGAGTGAAGTCATATTATCTCAATTTGTGCAGGTTCACTCTTTTTATATTTTTCCCGCTTTGGGCTAGAGCAGTGACTCAGTGATTGGAGTGCTTGCCTGGCATGTGTAAGGACCTAGGTTCAAACCCCAGCACCACATATCTAAGTGTCAGAGAAATAAAAACCAGATGAATAAATAAAATTGATTCTCTCTTTTTCTCCCTCTCCTCGATTTTTTTTAAATTTCTTTTGCTGAATTTACTCTTGATTTTAATGAAATGTATTTGGTGAGAAGGCAGGGTCTTGTATGGAAATGAATATAGTTTGTGTGTACTGCAGAAGAAAATATCTATGTTCATTGTCTTAGTCTCAAAAACAATGAGTACTCAGTGGATACTAGTGCCTCCGTTCTGTTTCCAATCAATCAATCTACCGGACACATCTTATCTCTTTCCTATCCAAGTGCGGATGTTCCCTTTTCTGATGTTTTCCGTGTTGACATATGTAAATAGTTCAGCCCAAGCATTTTGCAGTCATTGCCTTTGTGCCTTCATTCACTGTAACTTCTTTCAGCAAATGGTAAGTCACCATGCCGCTCTTTCTTCCTTGCAAATATCATGAATCCATACAACCCATTCTTCTGGTTTTCCTTTGACTTACATCTCATTCAACGGCCTCTTGATAATACTCTTGATCATTTAAAAAATCATCTTTTTACCTTAGCACAATTTGGTATTGTTCATCTTTATAATTAATGAAATGTACTACACATTGTAACAGGCTTCAGCAAAAAATGACTCTGGGGAAAATCTGAACCAAACCTTTCAGAAAGAACATGTGCAATGGTAAAGCTGAGGTGGTAAAGTAGTCTTGCTATAATATGAATGAGCCTCAACAAGTTTATGATAAATTAAAAAAACAGACACTAAAACCACATATTTAAAATTCCACTTCCATGAAATATCTGTAAAGGGAAAGTACTATAGAGAAAACTTCATTCCTGGGGCCTTGGACCAGGGAGTGGAAAGAAGGAATGTCTGGAAATGGAGAGAGTGGATCTTTAGAGTGAGTGATAAAAATGTCCTGGATCTGGATTGTGGTAATATTTGCATAACTCTGTAAATTTACTGAAAGTCATTGAATTATGCTCCTGAATGGTGAATTTTGTTGTGCCCCAATAAATCTGTTTTAAAAAGTAATGTTTATCAAGATAGCAGTGCAGGCTCGGAACTTCAGAGGACCCTTGAGAGTATTGTGGCACTCTGCCTCAGTCTGCTCATCCGAGGCAGGAGATTTTACAGGAGACAAACTGTAGGTTTCTGTGGCCTGAACACAGGGTAGAAGCTCTATTTTCCCACAGACAAGTTCTACAGAGAATGTAAGAAGCTATTCTAGCCTTTGCAACAGCTGTCTTTCTTAGGCCATTGCCCCTTCCCTCCCATCATTCCTGTTTGACAAGTTAAAAACAATAAATAACTCTTCCTACTTCTTCCCTTCCTACTTTAATGTCAACAAGAGGTTTGGATGCCCCTCTTCATTAGCACACAGTTCTTTTCTTTTGTACAAGAGACTACTGAGTTCAAGCAATTAGTTGTAGAAAAAGCTTTGAAATTTTGATATTTCCAACTGAACTGGAGCTCCTGACCTGTGAACAAATAAATGTCATTGATGGATGAAAAATCGATAAAGAAAAAAATACAAGGAGAAGCTTTACTGCAGCAAAGGGTGCTCTTCAGCAGCCCCTAATTTCTGGAAACTTATGGAAAGCGCTATGGTTGTGAGAGAAGGGCATCATTTGCTTTTTGCACTAGTAGGGGAAAGGACCAGAAAGGAGCCAGTTAATAAAAATAAATAAATAAATACAATATTCATTAATGATAAAGTGAACATATCAACCATGAAATTGTGTTAATTCGAAGACTAAAGTGTCTTAGTTCAAATGTAGATCCAGGACACTTAGAAAATGGTGACAAAATCGTCAGGAATGACAGCACATCGAACACACATCAGTACCTGAAAAGAGGGCGTGTGAAGCTTCCTGGGAGAACGAGGATTTGCAGAGCACAGAGTGACGGTGCAGAGGCCTACTATCCCCTCAGGCCAGGCGGGTGCGGAAAGAAGGTACAGGAGCCTCTGGAGTTCCCTGGGGTCCTGAGGGCACAATCTGAAGCAGGAGGAAGGAGAAGGAGCGAGGCAGAGACCAGCGACACCCTGAATCCTTCCTGGGCCTCTTCCTCCAGGTCTTTCCCCTGCCCTTGACCTTTTCCCCTCCTTCACCTGCAGTCTTCCGAGAGCTTGCCTTCTTTAGGAACCTCCCCAGTCGCTGCGGGTCTACCATCCTCACTTGCTTCATGCTACTCTTCTCACAAAAGCATTCAGGAAGGCATCTCAGCTCTTGAGAAGCGTGGAAGTGGAAGAGATAATCACTGTGCTGCATGAAAGAGTGGAATTGAGAAAAGAGATCCCCTGGCCATTTCCTTCCAGCACCAGTGGAATGGCCACCTGGGCTGCAAGCAGCAAGGCAGAGAGAGGCCCAGAGCAGCCACGAAGGGCGGGATTCATTAGGACACGGCGGTCCTTCTGCACCCAAAGTGCAGGCCAGCGTTGTGCAGTTTCCACTGGGTAATTGGTTTCTCTGGCTTTGTTTCTTTTCCTGGAGGAGTTTAATTTTTTCCCCTTACATAACTGTAATACAGAGATGAAGTCAGTGACCCAGTTTTTCAAAAGAAGATTTTTTAAACATGGTTTATAGTACTGTTAGAAATGAGATGGCCCCAATTCTTGCCAGGGTCTTGTCTGTGCACAGAGCATCAGGGATGAATTTGGAATGAGGGGGAAGAAAGGGTAAATAAGTGTTATAATATCTTATGGCATGTCAAAGCAATGCCATCAAGTCATTTCATACTACAGAACCATCATTGGCTTAGTGCCGCTCAGCAGTCCCTGGCATACCCTACACTTAGTATTTCTACTTTTTGTTGTTATGTGGATAAGGAAATTGAAGCTGAATTATTTTTGCTAAAAAAACTGAATTGCTTCATCTTGCAAAATGGGAATGAAGATTCGTAGCCATTCCGTCTCCTCTCCAAGTCTATGCTTCTAGACAGGAAGAAACTTGAAACTAGAACTTGGGCCTTCCAAAGAGAGCTCTGACCGCCAGAGCAAGGCCCTGGTTTGCTAACACAACACGGATCCAAGTGTCACGCAAAGCTCAGCATTCTGGAGAGTTTGTTGTGTGTTTATCAAGGTCCTCAAGCAGAGATCCTTACATCTAACCCATTTTGGACAATGTCACCGTGCCAGCATGTTCAGAATGTGGTGAAGTTGAGTGGAAAGTAGAAAGGCAACTCGAGGCCAGCCCTGGGCCACAAGACGCACCCTCAGTCTCAGGATGTTGTGGAAATTGTCAGGAAATTGTCAGCAACTAGTAGCAGGTGCTTGGTAAGAAACACCAAAGCAGACCCCTCACTGTCTTCCTCGTCACTGTTGCTGAAGGCAGCTAGCATCCCCTTTCGTGACTTCTTCTCATTCCCTATTAAAATTAAGATTTACTTCAAGGAAGAGAGCTTTGGAAACTGTCATATATTGTCACATTAGTGCCCATGGACCTTGAGGCTCACACTGGGCATCTGTGTCCTTTCTTTATCATTGTCTTGCATGAATGTGGATGGAGGTCACAATGCATCTGTCCCCAGAAGAGCAGACCCTTACTAGTCTTCTCCATAGCCTCTCCTCATATGCAGTGGTATTTCATTTTTATGACTCTTCCCAAAGTGTGTGATACAGTGTGCCCTTAAGGCTGATTCTCTGAGCCAACTGAAAGGCCGGTGATCACGATTAACTAACTCACTCCTCCGTTGGAGGAGCGACTGTCGCTCAGTCAGGCCCAGGTAATACCTGCTTCTTGTTCCCCAGGAAAATGCCTAAGTTATGAACCAACCAGTATGAGACAGCTGCCATCAAAGATAATCTCTGGCAGCCACGGAGAGTGCACAGTGATAGAGAATGGCTGTTCCATTTCCCAGAGAATCCTTGCTGACTTTCAGACCTGGGTGCACAGGTCTAACCCTCCAAGAAAATGGGGAATTGATCTCAGATATTGTTTTCTCAATCTCAGGGCTCAGCTCGAGATGCTAAGAGATTTATGATGCTAGTGTTTGACATGAGCATTCCTTGGAAATAGTTAACATTTGGGGTGTTATCTTTATTATGGAAATTAACACTCTCACTGTTTTATTCATTAATATTTTAATATGTTTATGATTAGACTCAACCCAAACCAATTTCCAAATCAAATCTGTCCCTCAGTAATTTGATTTGTCAGAAAGGAGAACAAAAGCCTCACCAACAGGGTAGTTTGGATGAAATTATAATTAATTAGGCATTCAAAAGCACTAACTAATTTTGGGTGAGTAATTAGATGACTAATTATGTTGAAAACAGAACTGTGTGCTTAATGTGATGACCATAGCCAGCACCACCCTTAGAGAATTTTTTGGATCAATGAAACTTAGTAAATGTGGATGCAGAAGAAGACAGACACCCAGTAAGGGTCATTAGAGCCTGTTTGGACTTAGGTTTCCACTAAACATCCACAATGGAGACCTCTTTCCTAAAACGTGTTCTCCGACCTTCCTTTGCAGATGTGCTGGTATTCCATCTCTTTCTTTCACATCTTACACACACATGTGTGCACACCTTCCCACCGCCACGTCAACCCTACGTAAGTTTGGAATATCCATGATGATGAATTAAAGAAGAAGAGGAATAGCACATTGGTTTGCCATAGATAAATCTTAATCCATACCGGAGAAATATCCAAAGTGGCAGCTTCCCCTTTGAAAAGGCACCGCCCGGGGTCCTCTCGGATCACAGGCGTCCTTGAAGCAGTCGGCAGTTCCGCTACAGGCAGCTGGTTCTAACTAGCACCTATTTGGCAGAGAGCTACACTCAGGATTTCTGGTTTTAAGTTCAAACCAATATTTCATAGCAATTGTGCTGTCAGAATTCAGGTCAGGAAGATGGCAGATGTTAATTTAAAACAAAGAGGAAAAAACAAACTCTTCACTTTTTCTCTTTTTTTATCATGGAATTGGCAGTTCTACACACATTCTGAACACAAAATAAACTGCTAGGAGGTTAGAGAAGCACAGGGTGGAGGAGGCGGCTGAGGGTGCGTTATGTCTGGTAGACACCGAGAAGGCTCTCCAGCCAGACCGCTATGGGTGGGGAAGTGAAGGTCTCTATAGGGCAGAAAAGAACTGTTTTTTTTTTCCTTTATTTTAAAGAGCAACTCAAAAAATCCTCAGTTTTCATGAAAATGCTTCTTGTGCATACGATCCAGTGGCTGTAGGAAAAGTCTCCAGAGAAAAGGCAGCCACTCCGGTCTCCTCTCCACTCTGTCCTTCAAAAGAAGTCACTTCGGAAGGTGTTTCTGTCTACAAGGAGATTAGTACTCTTACCTGGAATCCAGGTAGAGGCTCACCTGCTCTGCCGTTGACATCACTTTATGGCAAATGCAGACTTTGGAAGGAGTCTCTGCACTTGTGTTAAAGCGAGAGTATTTGGGTGTACACATCTAACTTTATGTTTACCCTTCTCTCCCAAGTGCCTTTCCAGTTTCACAGGACAAAGACCCACCACGGAGCATCATGCTGAGACAGACTCCTACAGGGCATCACCTCTAACATACAGTTACTTTGCAAGTCCTCCTAAGCACATTTTCAGAATACTTTGTGTGGAAAGTGATTCTTTTCACACCAATGTAATTGTTAAAGATTATCTGTTGACCAAATTACATTGCTGTGCTGTGTGCATCTATGAATATGTGACAGCAAATGCCATCATTATGTACAACTATAACGCACCAATGAAAAAATAAGAAAAAAATTAGCTGTTGTATTCTTCAAATCAGTCACCAATTACTTAGCCAATTATTTAGATTATCAAGCTAAATTAACTGTCTGATCAATGTTTTGTTTCTATGACATCAAAAAACTTGGTCCCCAGGTGTCCTTGGAGGCTCCTGCGCTGACCTCAAACATGCACAGATGGACCGGCAAGGCGGTGCAGATCCTCACACTGCTGGCAGATGATCTTACTGGGTTTCCTCTTATTTAGTTACTTTTGCTGACCCTTTTGTTAACCAAGAAAGCCCCTGAGAATGTGGACTCTCCACCTGAGGATCCTGAGAACTTACCGACACCTGATTAGGTCTCTGCAGGATCTTGCTGAGGCGACATATCAAGCTTCCATATCCTGCCCGGAAGGGACCTTGTTCCAGGGCCAAGGGGCTCACATTGAATCACTTTTGCCAGGTCAGCCTGGGGAAAAATATAGATGCTCTTTATAGTGCGTTTGTTGCTTACTGATAAAAAATAGAAAACTTTGAAAGAGGAGTGCAGGGGCTGGAGTGGTGGCTCAGTGGTCACAGTGCTCAACTGGCATGCAAGAGGATGCGGGTTCAAATCGCAGCACCACATACACAATTAAGTGCTGGAGCAATGAAAACCACATGAAAACTAAATAAAATTGACTCTCTCTTTCTCTCTCTTTCATCATCCCTCTCTCTCTTAAAGAAAGAAAGAAAGAAAGAAATAAAGAAAGAAAGAGAAAGAGGAATGCATTTGTCCTTATGCAGAAATATAGGTCCAATTTAGAAATACACACAGGGACTGCTGAGGGTAGCTTCAGCTGGTCAGATTCTCACTTAACTTCCCCCAGGTTTGGCCAAATGAAGCACTCTCCTTCGGTTGTTGGGAAACTTAGCCATGCCTCCCACTTCCGCAGGGTGGGCATCATTTCCATGCTAAGCCAGAGAATTGTTAGAAAAACTGATTCTGTCAGAGAGACTGACAACACGAATAGACAAGTAAATTCGGAAGTTGCATTCCTTGGCTTTTTTAAATGGTATGACATGGAAGCCACCAACTGGCACATTTTCAAAAGTCTGGGATAGTTTTTCCAGGGTGCCTTAGTATTCCCAGAGTATATGGTAAACAGAAAGGATGAACAATTCAGGAAAAAGAAAAAGTAGTTTGCAATCTATTACTGATCAAAAGCTATCTTAATACTTTTGATAGAATATGTGTTGGTACATAGAGTATAGTTTGTCCATTTGTAATCCAGGAGGAAGAAAAAGTAGTTTGCAATTTATCGTTGATCAAAAGTTAAAACTATTGATTGATTTTGTGTCTGCATGCAGGTTGTGTGTTGTGTGTGTGTGTGTGTGTGTGTGCTCATGGGGATTGTTCCTCTGTGCATGTGTGTGTACGTGCACTGTACATGTGTATGCTCCAAGCGTATCCTAAGTTGGCATGTGTTCTCCAGACTAAAGCAAAAATATTCTTTTAAATTGTTATGCCTCATTTAGCACTTCCCATGTCTGATTTTATGTGTTGCTAATTACGGAATTCTACTTGGTAATTTTGTATTGAAAAATCAACTTTCCTAGTTTTTAGGTATGACACAGCACACATTTGCCAGAATCCATGCATAAGTACATACTTTAAAGTGCACATCTAAACTAACAGCTAACCGGGATGGCTACATTCGTTTGACCTGTTACTATCTACTTTGTGGTCTTTTTAGAAAGGACGTAAATTTATATTGGCCACAGCGCCTCGTGTTCCGAGAGAGTTGCTTTACCCATGCTGCTTTGTATCCAGAATGCAGAGTAGGATCTCACAGCGGTTTATTCCCAGGGACATTCGCTGATGGAAGTGCTCCAGATGCCGTGGGGTTCCTCTGGCAAGTTCCACATTAACACACAACCAGAGATGACTGAGCTCCAAGAAAACGAACCATAAGATGTGAAGGGCATCAAACTTTGTCTTTCACCACAAGTTTTTAGATGTGGATGGCTAGCAAAGTTTAGTGCTTGTAAAATTAGTGTAAGTGAGATTGCACTGGCTTGCTGGTGTTTTATTGCTTTACAGCGCATGGTGATATGATAAAAGACCATTAAGCCGATCAATGGGTAAATTCTTTCTGGCAATTTATTAACAAGTCGCCAACAAGATTGACACAGATCTCAGAGGCTGGGATGTAGAAGACAGGTGTAGATTACTCCTGTTTCCCTGAAATCCAGCCCTAATGCTGGGCACATGGTAGGAAGTGCTGAAAGACTCTCTCTGGTGGGTGCTAACGAAACCAAAGATGCCGTCGTCATTTACGAAACAGCAGCAAACGCCTACACGCCATTATCTAACCATCAGTGGAACTGCTGAGGGTCGATGCAGTGCCATGCTAAACATGGGGACATAGAGGGAAACTGCTAGATGTGGTTCCTCCTGGGTTCTCGCAGGACTTGGGAGGCACTGCCTTTCCCACCAGCTGTGCTGCGGAACAAGAGCCTTTTTGTTTCATCACACCCACCCTCTCCACACACAGAAGCCACAAACGTGGACTTGGTCCAAGGTCAAGTGCAGATCCCCACTGGGGAGGTTCCTCCAGGAAGGTAAAATTGTGGTCACCATAGACAACCACGAGCCTGCTGCTTAGGGGCTCACAGCTGTGACACAGGTTTGCTCCCCACCCACCTGAGCCCTGCCTGCTGCTCAGGAGCCTCCTGCCCCAGCTACAGCTAAGAGGAGAGAAGGCCAGGAACAAATTTCACGTTGAGCTCATCCCTCCACACCAGGCGACTACATAACAAATACCATCCTCATGGAGATCTGAAGTAGACATTTTTCATCAGGAATTCTTCAAAGAGGAAGATGTGTGCCACAACTGAAAGTAAAAACCAAACCAAACCAAGCCATACCGTATGGATGAAAGTACACTGAATAGATGGAGAACACTGCTTGGACTGGTGACCTCTTACCTGTACTCATGGTCAAATGAAATGCAAATCACTGAAGCCTCTATTGTAGATAACAGCGTCAATCATGCTTTCTAAAAGCAGGACCAATGAAATTGTATCAATAAAAAATTCTTTTATTATTCTGTGTGCTCTTGGCCAAGAAATCTGAAAGGATCTGGAGTGCCAGGGCTACGGTGTGGAGGGTAAGTGGTTCAGAGTTGGTCAACTTTGCAAGTGAAGGAAGGAAGTAAATTCTGAAAAAAATTATAGATCAAAAGAAAAGTCTGAGATCAATCTGTTCTTGGTTTAGAAATGAATGACAGATATGTGTCAGACTAGAGCCTCCTAGAAGGACTTAGAATTGTAAAAAAAAAAAAAATACACTTCTGCCTCTCAAAGAAGCAAGCTCAGGATAAGGAAAAATAGTATTGAGAAGTGATGTAGGGGAAGGAGGGAATTCAGGGGAATGTGGTCTGAGCTGCGCACAGCAGAGGCTGTGTAATACGTGAACACATAAAAGAGCAACTTGAGCTAGAACGTTGGCCTTGCTGCATTTACATCTTCAAAATGCGACTCTAGCGCTGCTGTGCGCACCAGTGTCCTGCGTTAAGTCCGTGGGGAAATTCTACCACAAACGAGCTGTGAGATAGCAAGGGCTGCTTGTTCCCTTTCACGGAACAGGATACTGAGGCGCAGGGAGGCAGTGGCTCCATCGCATGAGAGCGCCCTTCCCATTGTGCCATCGATGGCGGTGGCCTTCTTAAGATCAGAAAACTGGGTAACGACAGTGCCGGATTTCATCAGCAAAGCTTCTGAGAGGGCATCGGCTTGCAGACAGACAGCCATTTGCAGCCAAATAACCTTAGGCTTGATGTTTATCAGCATTTACTTCCTCTGTGCCTCAGTTTCCTAATCGCCAAAATGGCTCACCGTGCTTGCTTCACACATTCATGGGAAGGATGGATGAGGTACGTGTGCAAACCTTTGCACACAAAATATCCATTCAATTAATTCAATAAGCAAATTTTTATGTAAAAACCCATGTCTTGATCTCTAGGTGAGAATGTCTTCCAATAATTATGCTTCTTATATTTTAACACGTAGCAATTCCATACAGAAAGGTGGATTTATACAGCTATTTTATATATAAACACAGAGACACACTTTCTTCATACACAAAAGCAGCAAATTTATACAAACACAAATGTGCACTGTTTTGAATGAAATTTTGTAAGAATTTGCCCCGTTAGTATTTGCATGGTAAGTCTTGCTGAAGAACAAAAGTTTCACTGTTGGAATAGCCTAATACCATTTCATTCTTTGGAGCTGCCCAGTTGTGGGCTATATGAGTTCTGTCTTTTAATTTCCCCCAAAATGAAGTATATAACAAACACCTGAGTAAGTATGCAAAAGTATTTCTTTTCAAGAATATGTAACAACGGTTTTAGCTTTACTTAAGAAACTTCCCAGGTAAGATACTAAAACTAAAAATAATTAATGATAGCAAAATAAAAAGCAATAATAATGTTAACCATCAATAGGGAAAAAAGAGTCATTATTGGGGCAGCAGGAAGGAAGAAGTTTCATCATTAAAATGTGCTTTGATAATGTAAGTATTTGATAGATAATCTCTTCCAAAAGAAGTTCAATCAGATGAAAAGCTCTCAAGATGTGAGTGATTAAAACGTATCAGCAGCCTAATCCATCACTGTGTATTTGGGATATTTCTAATACGCCCACAGATTCCTTCCAGATTTTGTACCACGTTCTCTTCATGAAGAGCCACACCATCTTCATTCATTCTTTCTTTCTTTTATTCACATCTTCTTTAGTGAGCTGACAAATATTTATTTAGTAAATACTGATAGCAGTGGACATGGGTGGGTATAGACACACTCTTGCTTTGGAGGAACTGGACGTACGTGTAAGTTTGGAAAATAAACATCAGAGAGCAAAGTACACAGGAGTGGGTGTCAAGAAGCCGGGGAGGTGGTGGGCAGTTCCAGGTCATTGCGGAAGGAGAGGTTGGAGTGAGGGGGCAGCTGCGTGGCTGGACAGCTTCAGCAATGTCAGGGGAACTGTCCTGCGGGAAACAGAAAACAGCGTTACTCAAGTTTTCAGAAACAGATTTTAGACACACGTGCTATCAATCACTCATTTTGCCAACTTTTTTCAGCTCCATATATCCCCCTGGCATGCTGCCCTGGGCTGTCAGTGCCATACTGAATGAAGCACATGTGAATTCCTGTCTTCGCAGAACTCACATTCTACAGTGAGGGAGAAGGAAGAAAATAAAATGCTTACATGCCAAAATTAATACATAATATGTGTCATAAGTACATGTAGTATGTTACAACAGGACTGAAATTTGTAAGTAGGGGAGTCAAGGAAAGGCTCACTGCAGTGACTTTTGGGTACAGGATGAATGTGCGGGAGAAGTCACAATGACAGGTGAAGGAAGAGTATTCCAAGTGGCATGAGCAGCACGAGCAAAGGCCCTGGGCTTGGGACATGCCTCCAGTGTTGGGAGGTCAGTGAGGACCAGCATGGCTGGTGGAGAATGGGTAGGAGCTGGAGGACAGGGTGCTGGGCAGAAAGATGGAGGCATCGGAAACAGAACTGGGAGAGGCACAGATCCGTGGTAGAGGCAGGCTCGTCCTTGAATTTTGGACTTCTCAGAAGAATGACCACAGGATGACTTTGTCTCAGGATAACAGAAGGGTCCTGTGGCTCATCTGTCCAGCATGTGCTCCAGGGGTCAGGAGAGGAGACCAGGAGGCTGCTGGGAGGCTGCTGAGTGTCCTGGGAGAGAGGACAGTGGCCGGGACCAGGGCAGCCTCAGCAGAGGTGCTAGGCAGAGGCAAATTCTGGACAGCAGAAGGTAGAGTCACAGGGTTGCTGGTGAGGGATGAGGCTACTAGCAGGAACCTCAGAGATGATGCTGCAGGTCAGTCCTAAGCTAGGAAGACAGGAGTTGTCATTAACTGGAGCTGGAGGCCTGCTGGGGAGTAGGGTAGAGCCCTGTCGGGAATATGGGTACTGCAATGCCTTTCAGGGTTCATGGAGTCCTCCACGATACACCTGCTGTTCATCATCAACAAGCCACGCAAGCTACAAAAGGAGTCTGCTCCCTAAATTGATGGCTAAGAACTGGCCTTCTCTAAATAAACCAATATTGCCAGTTTCGTTCTACTTCATTTTTGTTGTTTCTCTTTAGCATAGCAGAGAAGTGATAGCACAGTTGGCCAGAGAGTCTATGCTTGAGGACAAGCATGCCAGCAAAATGGACTAAAGGATTCCCACAACAGCACGACGAGGAGAAGAATTTCCACGAGGCCCAGATGGATGCTGATGCAGACAAGTTCCTGTAAGTTCCCCTCAATTGCAGGAGGAGGCAAAAGGGAGCCAGGAGTGAGAAAAAGGTAAGGTCCACTCTGCCCAATCAACACCCAAGAACATAGCAAGAGCCGATTCTAAGTCCAGTATTTCAGACTATAGCCACCTACATTATGACAGGCGGCCAAAATAGAATATGTGCCATACACGATGAGGGGTTGCCCCATCAGCATCAGTAACCGAGAGTGGGTGACACCATCTGCCAAACGCCGAGACGGGCTGTCATCAGGCTGCCCAAGCTGAGTTATCATAAATGCTTTGTTCTCAGTTCTCATGAACCATCAAGCATTTTGTTATTGGCCTGTTATTTGGCCAAGGTCAGAGTAACATAAAGAAATGGGCATGTTTGTTTTGTAGAAGGATCTTCACGCTAGTTGATGGGCACATTTTTGAAAGATGCAGCTAAACTGGAGAGTTCAGTTATCAGGGCTTCTGTACTATTTCCACCTGCTGTCACGTGTCCTCTGACTCGGTCCATTCGGTGTGTGAAACCACACTTACCTAAAACATGCATACCCTGCTTTCCAACCTGATACAGTGCCTTCTTTTATTCCTTAACCTTCGGTTGCTTTAGTGGGAAGCCACTGACGATTTCATATTCAGTGCCTGTGTATGGGGTATTTTTTCTAAATTAAAAATAGGAAGTGATGGATTTAGGTACAGTTGGATGAAGGGCTGACTGCCCAAAGCCCGTATGCTGAGACTGGGTTTGACCTTGGGGAAAACAAAAGCAAAAACAACTTTTTGTTTATTAATCATAAAATACTGATGGCAGCAGCTGCTTAACTTTATAATTAGTTCACAAAAAAAAAAAAAATAGGGAAGAAAGGAGGAAAGAAAAGAAGAGAGAAGAGAAGAGAAAAGTCAGATCGATAAGGTTCTGATTCCACATCAAGTGCAGCGAGAAGCCCGTGCCCAGAGCCCGGGTCCCGCAGCGCGGTCTTTGGGTCTGGCCTTCCCCACCCCGTCTCGCTCCTCCCTGCTGCCTTTCCTGGCTCTGCCGCGTCTTCAGTGTTTGGGTGCTGTGTGTGCCAGTCAGAAGGGCTCCTGTTGACTCTGAGCGGCTGAGTGGGTGGCAGCTATCCTTATTCCTGTGTCTACTCACAGCGTGGAGGGATCTGCATGAGGAAGCCCACAAGGCAGGAAAGCAACAAGAGGGTGGCTTCATCCCCCACCCACCACAAATGCCCGCACCCCACAAATACCCACATCCCACAAATGCCCAACCCCCACAAATACCCACACCCCCACAAATACCCACACCCC
>PVKS010003604.1:0-89388 GCA_004027875.1 Aplodontia rufa
CCTAAGATTAAGAGGCATCTTCTGGGTGGGTCAGTGAGGGTGTTTCTAGGAATGATTGGCATGTGGGATAGCAGACTGAAGCAGAGACCCACCCCAAGTGTGGGCAGCACTGTCCAGCAGGTTGGAAGCTTGGCTGGAACAACAGTCTGAAGAACAAGGAAGCAAAGTCCTTGCTTTAAAATCATACTCCAAAAAACTTTGAATCTGTTAATGAGGATAGCAGACTGCAGTGGCTAAGGGGAGAAAAATAACTAACCATATCCAAGAAAGTGCATGAGATGAATCTGGGTACAGCAAACACTCCGAGGACCTGCTGGTTATACTCTCTGGATCTTAGAGAAGGGGGAACCCTTTCCTGGGTGGCAATTGGACCAGCCTCACATCTTAGCCTGCTATGCCCTTCCTCTTCTAACACAGAGGAAGAGTCAAATCTCAAAGCCCCATATTTCTCACAAAATCTCTAGTAACACATAATGTCCCAGGCCAGCAAAGACCTTGGGTAGCAACATCTGTAAGTCAATGTGAATGCCCTTTCAGTTCTATTAATACTGATCAGCTCATTTTTCTTTATATTTCAGTTTCCCATGGAGTGCTTTTCGTTTGATTATTCTCTTTTTAATACTTTCCAAAGAGGATTGTGGCCTCTTTGAACCTTTTTGAGATTGGTCCTTGATCAACCTCCCTTTGATCTGCATATTCCTGTGTTATTTGGAAGTAAAGTTTTGTTATCCTGTGGAATACAGTCTTCACCCCTCTCTGAAGCAATTCTGAGTTTATTTAGAGTTGGGAGGTGTCTCTATTGTCATCAGAAGCTGTCATGTTGGCTTTTCCTTTGCTTTTTAACTGATGCATTAAATAACGGGATCTAGCACAGGTTTAATAACAACCATAATTTTGAAGTAGTGATAAGGATAAATAAATAATTTTTCAAGATAGTTCTAGCAGCTGGTAATGGGATATGAAAACATCTGTGATTTCTATGCCAAACAAGCCACATGAATTGCTAATACAATTGTGGTTCAGTACCCACATTTATAATTAAAGGAAATGCTAAATTTCAGTGAAAGGTTGGTGAAAATAAATTGTTTTCCTAAGTTTAGTCTCTTAAATTCACAGATCTCTTGAATTCCTATAAAAATAGAGCTTTCTTCCCACAAGATTTCTTAGAGAAACAACTAATCTATTATGGTTGTCCTTATTGGTCTGCATTTCTTATTTCTTTGTGTTCATTTTTTTTTTGGTAGTACTAAGGATTAAACTGAGGGGTGTGCTACCACTGAGCTACATCCCCAGCCTTCTTTTGCTTTTTAATTTGAGACAGAGTTTTGTTCAATCACCCAGACTGGCTTCTAACTTGCAATCTTCCTGTCTCAGCCTCCCAAGTAGCTGGGATCACAGGTGAGCAGCCCTGGGCCTGAATTTCCCAATTTACTTTGATTTCTCTTGCTCATCCTTTCTGCCATCTCAAACTTCCTTCCTTGATCTTTTTCGCACCTATCCTTTTCTTTAAAAAAGGCTTTTATTTCTCTTGATTCTATAAACTCAAAAACTCCAAAGAAACAACCACAGGTATGCAAGCTGGTGAGGTGGAGTCAATATGCTCGTTAGATAATCTCCCTGTGACACGGTGCCAGGTTGAATCTGTGCATCTCTCCTCACCCTCCTGGCTGCTTAGCTCTGCCCATCGTCCCTTGTCTTTGCAGAGGGTTGGGTCCTGGGCTCACCTAACCTCTGGCACCCCCTACCTGTGAAACCAGGCAGTGGCCCCAACATTTTTTGCCCCTAAAAGAATTTTGAAAAACATTTTTAGGTAAAGAGCTCAGGTTTTTTTTTTCTTGTAAGTTTAAATTATTTTAAGAGATTTTTTTCCTGCATGTTATATATTGCTTCCCTTCTTTAAATGCAAATTTTGGTAAAACCTTGAACAGTCGTTATGGAGAACAGTATGGAGTTTCCACAAAAAAACTAAAAATCGATCTACATGCAATCCAGCAATCTCAGTACTGGGTATATATCCAAGGGAAATGAAATCAGCATACCAAAGAAAACTCCATGCCCATGTGTATTGCAGAATTATTCACAATAGCTAAGATATGGAACAACCTAGTTGCCCATCAACAAAGGAATGAATAAAGACAATGTGGAATATATACACAATGGAATATTATTCAGCCATAAAAGAAGGAAATCCTGTCATTTCCTGAAAAATGAATATAACCAGAGGCCCCTATGTTAAATAAAATAAGCCAGACACAGAAACATAAAGTACTGCATGTTGTTGATCATATACAGATGCTTTGAAAAAAATTCTGAAGGTTGAACAGTGGTTGCTAGAGGTGTGTGTTGGGGGGAAGATGGCTATAGGAAGGTTGGATATAATTAGTGCATACTATATGTGTGTGTTGAACTCTACAGTGAACACCAATTAATATATATAATTTATACTTGTTAATCAAAAATAAAATTAAATAATAAGAATATCCTTGGAATTGCAAATTTAATTCATCCAGTTTGTAGGCAATTTCCTCCATGGGATGGAAGTGGCAAAGCCAGTCATGGCTGCCACACCTGTTGGCTAGATCAGACAAACTCTGTCAGGAGCCTGAGTCTCCATGAGACCACTTCATGTCTGCATTTGAATCCTGACACGGCCTGGATGTGGGCAGAGAGAGGTGCTCAGAGGTGTAGAGAGAGGGAGGCGGAGGCGGTGGGGAGAAGGCCAGGCCAGACCTGGATTCCTCACAGGGTGAATGGCTTCCTGTGGAGTCTTTCTAATGCTGCCTTTGCCTTGACCTCAAGTACAACGCATTCTAGATTTGTCCCTTTTTTGGTGTCCTGGAGATGTTTAAATCCAAGGTAACTGAGGCCAGGTGAGCAGAAGGCCAGTTGTGCAAGGTCCAGGGGAGACCCCTGCAGAATGCTGAACTGTTTGCCTGTTGAGCACCTGGAAACTGACGCCCTGGAAGCTGTTCATGTGCCCTAAAAAGCCTTTGTGGGCTTCGGTTTCATTGAAAATCCATGAAATAAAGGGAGGGGCTTATTCCCTTTTGGATTAATCTCTTCATATCAATCACAATTTAAGCATTTTGCACTTCTTTGATCACCAGATATCTACTGAGAACTTACTATGTGCTAAATACTGTGCTAGCTGTTGGGGGGGAAAAGTCATAATTCCTACCCTTTCTGCAGAATCTGAGAGAGGAGACAAATGCAGTCCGGTGAGAAGTCCCGTGGAAGGATCACAGGGCGAGGAGGAAGGGAAATCAGCTCTGGCCTGGGAGGGCTTCCTGGGGAAAGGGTGTCCGCCCACGGTCTTGGGAGTAGGGGTGAGTGAGCCTGAGGAAGAGAGTGGGAGGGGATGGGCAATCAAGAGAAGAGCATGGGCAAAGGCCTGGGGCGGGAATACCAAATCAAATCATAGCCCAAAGGGGTCGATTTGGGGAGCAGGAAGCCATAAGACAGTTTTAGCACCACAGAGAAAAATATCTAGAACACACCCTGAAATTAGTGGTTAATCTTGAATTAGGATCAGACATCCCAGCTGGAAGGAAGGCGGGCGTGATTATGCTCCTTGATGAGAGGAGCAGCTTTTTCTAGCTTTTTTTAGATTTCAAGGCCTTGGATCACTGTTAATAACTAAGTTTCCAAAGACGCATGAGGACAGGTAGAATGATCTCCAGTTCAGAGAGGGGACAAGTGGGGCTCAACAATGCAGCCTGACTCAGTTTAATTCTGATACCAGGATTCCAGGATTCTACCTGGTGGGTGACAGAGGCTGGGCCTAAATAGCTCTCTCTTTTCTGGTTCTGTCCACCAGGTGCAAGCACAGCTGCTTTCGTGGAGAGGTAGGGGCCAGCCAGAGGCTGCCATCACAGCGGCCAATCACCTGCCACCAGCCAGGGCAGCCACAGTCCGGGGCCTTTGGTCTTGCACTGGATTTTCTTGTCTGAACTTGGCACAGAAAGCCAGTCCCTGGGGGAGAACTCTTTCCCAGGAGGAGGTTAAGCTTTTTGGCTTTAATTTCAAATAGGACTTGCTTGCCTTCCCCCCCCCCCCACCACTTCGCAGAGGTAAGTGTAAATCCCACAGGTAGGATTAGCTCTTGCCAAAAAACACAAGGCCTTTGCAGGGAAGGAGGGGAGTCTGAGCGGCCACTCACATCCAGGGAGACATGTGACCCAAGCCATGGGTGAAGGACCCAGATAGGCAAGGCTGGGGGGGGGGGTCTGTGAGATGTGCTGGGAGGATACCTGGAAGGTTGTGAGCTTAAGCCCAGGGTCTCCAGAGCCCCAGTGACAGTGGTGGCTTTTGCCATTTTGTCTGATAGAGGTTGTCAGCTGGCGCTCAGCGTGTACCTACTTTCATTTCTGGTTTGCGGGAGCAGCTGTCTTTTGGATGAGGGTGAGAAGTGAGAAGTACCCAGCTCCTGGTGGATCTGCTCACCTGAGTGTGGCAATCAGAGCCCCCTCTGCCAGAACTCAGTAGGTGGCGTGGCAGCCAGGTGGGAAGGCACCCTTTCGGCAGAAAATTGTGTTTTTCTCCATTTGGCTTCTCAGGACCGGCCTGACTGAAGTGGGCCACCTGCAGGGCCGTAATGTGGCTGTAGACAGGTTGCGAAGGCGTGAGCGCCAAGGGTGGGCAAGGGAGACGGATGGCAGGCTCTCCTGCCTCCTGCCTGCCCTTGGCTAATTACTGCGATGTGCTTGCAAATGGTCCTGTACCCAGCATCGCCCCTGGAGACAGGCAGGTGCTGAAACAAAACAAGATGCCAAGCTCCCTTTCTGTGCTATTCTCTGCTAATTTTCAAAGTGTCAACAAAGCAGCCCAGAGTAGGTGCTCAATAAGGATTCATTGAAGCAGTTAGCAAATTAAAATAAATGACATCGTGGTGTCAACATGCTGGCCTTGGACTCAATGTCCCAGAAAATCAGAGCCCGTCTTTAAAATCTGCTATCTAAGCCCCTGGCACACTGTACTAGGAATTTTCTAATGATTTTGAGGAGGAGGAGGATGAACCCTGCCTGTGTCCTTTGATCTAAAGAATAACGGAGCTTGGAAAGCAGGAGTTATATAGATTGGGACAGAAAATTTGAAATCGGAGAACCTTGGAATTCTCCTGGCCATGCTGCCACAGGTACCTTGCTGCTCTTCCAGCTAGTTAACCAGTAGACTAACTTCCTCGAGCGGGGGTCCCCTAGACAGCACGTGAGGTTCTCTTTCTGTCCCAAATTATATGTACATAAAATGGGTGAAGCATTTATTAGTTTCTTAAGCTGTCAAAACAAAATACCACAACAGGGCGGCTGCAACAACAGATATTGTTGACAGTTCTGGAAGCCAGAAGCCCCCAAATCAGGTCAGCATGGTTCCTGCCTTGCAGAGCCGCACTGAAGAAATAGTTCTGCCCTTCTCTGGCTTCCAGTGAGCTGCCAGCCATTTTTGGCACTCCGTGTCTTGTGCAAACATCACCCTGATCTGTCTTCATCTTCCACGAAGTTCTTCCTGTGTTTCTGTTTGTGTGTAAATTTCCCCCTTTTTGTAAGCATGCCAGTTGTGCTGGATTAGGGTGACCTTATTATTTTTTTTTTTTAAGAGAGAGGGACAGTGAGAGAAAGAGAGAAACAATTTTTATTGAGTTTTTTTGTTTGCCTTTTGTTGCTCCGAGACTTCATTGGGTACATGGTGCTGGGGTTTGAACTTGTGCACTTTTGCCTGCAGGGCAAAGGCCATAACTGCTGAGCCACTGCTCTAGCGCCCAGGGTGACCTTATCTTGACTTAATGAATTCCATCTCCCCTGAGCCTCTGTCCTAGTGAGGCCACCCATTCTGAGGTAAGGAATTGGGGGTTAAGAGTTGGCATGAATCTTAAGGAACACAATTGAGTGTGTAACAGAACATTTTCACAGCTCAGAGAAGGGAAGCATGGAAGTGATGCCGGTGATGTGGATGTGTGGGGAGAGATGAGGGAAAGGAAGGAGACAGGAAGTGAAAGCACAGGCTGGGGAGCCATGGTGGGAAGGAAGGAAGGGGGCTGCGCAGTCAGAGGCATCAGGACAAGGCTCTGTCGTGAATTTGCTCATTCGTGTATTTATTTATTCACTCTTGTTCCTGAGCCCCTGACGTTTGCTGGGCACTATAAATAACACACATAACTGCGAAGGAAAAATAAACCAACTTTGTACGGCTCTCACACCACAGCAACCAACGTAAGAGGTCTGTGAACCCCAAACGTGTAGGGATTCTGCCCACCAGCATGCCTGCCGGGCTGCAGGTGACTCCAGCTGTGACACTGTGTCCCTAGAGATAGAGTCAGAGTCCACAGTCCCCAAGACTGCCCCTTGCCCTTCTGTTGCCAGTCACAAGCCCCATGCTGTTCTGACTAATTGGCCACAAATCGGGGTTCACACGACCCCTCTTTCAGTTTGATGGAGTGGCTTATAGGACTCAGGGAAATGCGTTTGTTGGTTTAATACACAGGACACAGATGAAGAGGTGCACAGGGTGAGGTATGGGATGAGGAGCCTGATCCTGTGTTCAGCTGTCCAGAGCTCTCCGATCCCTGTCCTTTGGGGATGTTATGGAGACTTTATTACCTAGGCATGGTTTCTAAATGTGTCCTATGGACCAGGCATCACCTGTGTGGGAGCTCCAAGAAGCCAAGAGCCATGTCTCACTCATCTTTGTCCCCCCTCTGCATGAGCCTATTAGTTGATTTCTTAGGGGAGCAGCATGCTGATCTGATTTATTAAGGTTATAACAGATAAACCCCCAAATCTTGGTGGCCTGAATCAGTATATGCTGATTTCTTTCTCACATAAAGTTCCTGATCAACAGCTGGGTACGGTGGGAGTGCTCTGCTCTACACGGTTATTCAGGGCCTTAACCTACGTGAGTTTCTACTCTCTGCAAAACGTGGCTTCCAAGTTGCCCTGAGAATCAATGGTCAGCCTGCTGATGAAGGAAGAACTAGAGTCAGCCACTAGCTCTATGTGGCCATTTAAACTTAAATTTAAGTAAAATAAAAAAAACTAGTTCCTCAGTGTCAGTAGTCACACTTCTGACACTGAGGAACTAGTTTTTTTAATTTGTGTGACTCGTGGATCCCATAATGGGCAGATGTAGAACATTGCCAGCCTCACAGAAAGATCTATCAGGACACGACTGGTTGAGTGGATTGTTCAGGGGAAATGTGGAGGCGTGGGACAGGCCTGCAGGAGGATCTTATCACTTCTAATGTTCAGAGAAGGTTTAGGAAGTAGTGACAGGGTAAGAATGATGTCCATAAGAGGAAGAAGCGGATTCTAGGCATGGCCACAGCTAACATAGGATCCCAGAGAGATTGGAGGGTATAGAATTCAGAGGAAATCACTGACCAGAGAAACTCTGTGGTGGGAAAGACTAAGTGATAGTCATGGGTTGAGTGATCTCATAGTTTGCCTCCCTCTTACAGCCCACCTTTGTTTTGCTTTTTAAAATCAGTGCTGGAGAGCAAACCCAGGCCCGCATGCATGCTAGGCAGGTACTGTACCACTGAGCCACATCCCCAGCCCAGTAGCCCACTACTGAGAAGCTTCTTCTCTATCCTCATTATTAATGGTGTTCTTAAAATGTACTCAGAACCTCTTCGAGAAATGCTGGCTCAAAGCAGAGCAGAGGGAGGGCAATGGGTCCTGGCTTGCTGGTGGCTTCCTTGAGGCCAAGGAGGCCTGGAATTTGGGCTTCCTCTGAAACTAAGAGGAACTGGGGAACTCTGCTGCTTCCTCATGCTCCTGCAAATGCCTCCAAATTGGCCAGGTTCAGACAACAGGACTAGACGCCAATATAACCTGTTAAGGTAGACAAAAGTTTGGTGAATAATAAGGTATCTTTCAGTAATAATAGTTAGCATGTTTTTAAGGATTGAATACAAGCTACAATATGCACTTCCAGGTGGGAGACAGCAGGGCAGACCAAGCCTTGGGAACTTGGGGGTCTGGGATTTATGGCCCATGCTGCCTCGGCATTGACAAGAGAGTGTGTGTGGCCAGGATGAACCAGCCAGGACGGAGCATCACCAGGGAGTGATCCTCGGGCCATACCCACACAGCAGAGGTCATGTTTGGTGACAGGATGTGGAGCCAAGCTTTGCTCTCTGAATTTTAAGAGCAATAAAGTAAAACTGCAGCAAATCAAAAGCAGAAATGAGCAAAGGCTGTAAAGGAGCTGGAATGTTTAACTTGTGAAAGAGAAATGTAGGAACTGCAGAACTGTCTTACCCTCTGGTGTGTAAGGGGTATAGGAGCCCCTTCCACGCCACTGAGGACAGCCGAAGTTGGAACTAGCTAAAGTCCTGATTGAAAGGTTGATCAAATGCCACATCTCTGAAGACTGGTAGCATTTTAATCAATAACCATCTCTGATGGAGAGGTTAAGCTAGCCCTCTGCAGGAGCCTGAACTGACCAGCACAACGCCTGGAAATACAAACCTGTGTGTCCATAGTCATCAGAAGCCATCTTTCATCACCAGCTTCTCACCCTGATGCACTGTCACCTCTCCCTTCCGGCCTTCCTCTTCCCTGTTCCTAGTGCTTTCTTCCATGCCAGGAGGCTCTGTCAGCGTCATTCTCAGCCTCTCTCCGCCCCTTTACTTCTTCACTCCTGGAACAGACTATTGGTGAGTTTGGAAATGATGAGGGGTTTTTGAGATGAGGCTGGATTCTCTGTTCCCGCTGGCAAATGGAGTCTGGGCCCACTACAGATTCCCGCAGCCAAAATAGACCACTTCTAGTGTTTGCAGCTATTCCCACCTAAAACTAGGAATTTGGGCTGGCTGCAGGTTTCTGAGGTCAAAATAGTGTTGGCAGCTCTCCAGCTAAAAGCTGGGTGTTGCAGCTCTTGGTGTGGTGGAAATTCACCCTGGGAATTCAGTGCCAATCTTCTGGGTTCTTGTCTCACAAATTTGAAGAATAAAGTCCATGGACAACCACGGAGGAGTAAAAAGGAATAGGATTTATTTAAGGAAGGAGAGCAGGACACCGTCTAGTGGAGGTTTGGGGTTTGAGCATTATTAACATTCATGCAAAGCAGGCATTGAGAAATGCAACTACATCATTGGTTGAAATCTATGCAAAACAGGTAGCAATTCTTTCCAAGTTCCAATCTGTGTCCACCCCCACTGCTTAGTTCCCCCTCCCCGCCCCCACAAAAGAGTTGCTCCCACAGGTGACCTTCATGGTCATTTGCATATGAAGGCCCTGAGCAAACCTGTTAATGGCTCTCTAATGGCTAGCTTCTAGGTGTGGTTGAATGGGGCCCACGGTCCTAACTAGTCATTTTACTCTTTCTCCTGAGACTGTCTCAGAAGCATGGGCTGGACATGCCCAACTCAGCTTTGACCTTTTTTCTTCCTGGGAACCTGGCCTACAGGGAGCTGATGTTCTCAGCTGGTCCTCCAAGAATTGCTTCTCCTTCCTGTCCTATGGGGATGAGGGACTGACCAATTCTGGGGGTTTACCTTAGGAAACTTTGGCATTAACACCTAGCCATATCAACAAAAACAGTGACATTTACCCTCCACCTGCCACTCCATTTTTTATTCTCACATGTTGCCCAATTCATGCAAGAAAGAGAACCATTTTTAGGAGACCCTTTAAAGATCCCAGCAGCCTGACTGCCATAGTAACACAATGATCTCTCCCATTTTGCTTCTCTGTAATCCAGTCTCAATGCCTATGGGAGCTTCACAGAATGTAAGTCAGATAAGTGGCTTCTTGCTTAACATCTTCCACGGTTTCCCACTACAACGGAAATCAGACCAAATTCTCTCTGCCCCAGGATTCTGCCTCTTACTCTCCACCTGTGATTCAGGTCACTCCCCCTTGCACTCAGGGATCCTGCTGCTGCTGGGGGACACCATACTTGACAGGGTCTTGGGGGACTTGGCAGTAGCTTTTTCACTGTCTGGAACATTCTTTGTTGTTATGCATGCTTCTAATTCCCTCCCAAAGAGTCTTCTCATCCCGTCCAAACTGGTAGGAGTACCCACTCTTTTGTTCTCTTGATAGCACAGGTCACTATCTGACTTCAGCATGTTTATTCATCAGCTTCCTCATTTATTGTCTGTCTTTTCCATTAAGGGACTTTTTCCATGAGAGCAGAGATTTGGTCCACATCAGTCCCTGTGTATCTTCAGTGCTTGGCATAGAGTAGTCACTCAATAAATATCTGCAATGAATCAGACAGAGACGTGGCAAGAAGCAACAGCATGTATAGGAATCAGCCCCATTCCATATGAGCTGAGGGATATGGGACTTCAGACCTTGCCCACCGCTGATGAATTGTGTGTCCTTGTGCTTGTCACTTAACCTCTGTTCACTTCTTCCCCTCAGGCAACCTGGAGTTTGATGAGCCCTACTCTCTGGGTTCTCCGTGGGGGAGCCTCAGAGAGGCCCAAGGTCCACCTTGAAGGGTCTCCTGCTACCCTGATCCCCACTCGCATTTGCTGGCTTCTAAGGAGAAGCTTGTTTTCCTGGCCGGGGATCCGAGCTATCTTTCCTTCTGCCAGCTCCTCTCCGATATTTAGTGTGGCAGCTGAATTATTTAACTGTAAGTGTTTGGGGACGGAGTTTGAAGGGCAAATAAGATAACAAATGAAGCAGCACTGTTTACATCATTCTTTTCGCTGCTGGGGATTCTTGAGCTTTTATTTTTCTTGGGCATCTTGACTCTACCAACATAAAGAGTAAAACAAATCACATACACAAATCAAACCCGCAGCCCTGCCACAGCCACGGCGCGAACAGGAGCGATTTTAAATGAGAAGATTATAGCTGTAGCTAATGGAGCAGGAGCGAGAAGCACTTGTCCTGGGCTGGCAGCGCCAAATGCCCCTTATCACCCTCAAACGAGTGTATTATTTTAATGTTAAACATAGGAAATTGCAAACTAGTAAAGTCACATTCAGACTTTCCTCCCCCATGGTTGTCCGGTGTGACAGGCGTGAGCGTTAATAAGTTCTTCGTATTGTGAGCTTTTCCATAGCCGGGTTCTGCGGCCTTTATCTCCTTTGCTACCTTTCCTTGAACCAAGCAATAAAATCTCCTTTTAAAGTACAATAGGTTTCCCCCAACACTATTCTTCTGGGGCTTTTATGACTCACAATTGACAAAAGCCTCACTAATGGAAATGCAAATTTCCTACCTGTCAAAGACTGTGAATGCTTTCTGAAAACACTGGCGGCCCAGAAAAGTACATTAGCATGTGCGCATCAGGGAGAGCTGCTTCCAATAAATTTGTGGGATAAAAATGTTTATTTGATGATGGGATAGAAATAAAATAGCAGTGATTAGATCTCCTGTGCAGACAGGACAACCCCTAGGAATGTTAAACTTTTATCCCTATGGTTTTATCAAAGGCATTATTCAGATTCAAATAATCTGATGGTGCTGCATTTATAAAGGCTTTGATTTGGAGACCAGATGGGGCCTGAAGTTTGGGTGCCCCAGTTCTCTCTCCCTTTTGCTTCCCTTCCACAGAAAGCTCCAGCTGACAGTGGGATTTGTCACCTCTGAACAACTGAGCGTTTTCCTTTCTCTTGCTCATTACTGTTCTTATGTGTGTGTTTGCACACATATGCATGTGAAGAATGGTCAAAGATGGTATTTGCCTGGCAAGCAGGCCCTGGGGTGGTTGCCTGCATTGGTTTGCTTGGGTGGCCCTAGCACAGTGCCATAGACTGGATGGCTTGCACAGCTGTCATTTCTGAGGCCAGTGATGCTGGGGTTTTGAGATGAGGCTAGATGCTCTGCTCTCCCTGGTGAAAGGAGTTTAGACTCACTGCAGATTTCTACAGCCAAAGTAGCCCATTTCTAGTGTTTTCAGCTATTCCCAGTTAAAACTGGGAATTTGGACTGGCTGCAGGTTTCTGCAGCGGAAATAGGGTTAGCAGCTCCTGCTATTGTTGAGCGGTGCGTTGCAGCTCTAGGTGTGGAAACTCACCCCAGGAATTTGGCACCAATCTTCTTCTAGGTTTTTGTCTAGCGAATTTGAAGAATAAAATCCATGGACAACTACAGAAGGGAAGAGTAAAAGGAGTAGGTTCTATTTAAGGAAGGAGAGCAGAGTCTCTGGTACCTGGAAGCAGGACACGGTCTTAGGTGTGTTAGGCCGGGGTTTATATTGGTTTTGGGTGTGAGCCTTGATTAAGATTCATGTAATGCAGGCATTGAGAAAAGCACCAGCATCATTGGTTAAACTCTGTGTAAAACAGGCATTGAAACTAAGCATCAAAATTGTTGGTTAAAATCTACACAAAACAGGTAGAAAGTCTTTCCTAGTTTCCATCCGTGTCCACCCCAGCTTCTTAGTTTTCCCACCTCAGGAACAAAGGAGTTGCTCCCACAGGTGAGCCTCACTGTCTTTTGCATTTGAAGGAGGGTATCCAGTAGCTTCAAGGTGAGGTTGAATGGGGTCCATTGTCCTGATTACCTAGCCATTCTACTATCTCTCCTAATCTCTATCACTAAAGGTAGAAAAAATTCAGGTATCAACTGTGCAGTGAGGTGGTGGTCTTCCAGGCCTCTCTCCTCAGCTTCTAGAGGGTGCCTTTTCCCTCTCTGCGTGTCTTCATGTTATGGAGCTGGGTCCATCTGGGAAACTGAGGCAGTGTGAAGCCCCTCACTCCCCCTCCAAACCCTGATTCTAGCGATCGAGTCAGAAAGATTTCAGACACACCATGCACAGTAACAGAAATGAATTTATTGAAAGAACAGGAAAAGGGAAATGGAACACTCTCAAGAGAGAGAGTAGGTCCTCTCAGAGAGGAAAGGGACAATGTGTCCCTCCTGTGCTTCAGTTTTACTGGAGATCCCAGAGGTGTTTCCAGAGTCCTGCTCAGGTCCACCTCTTTACTTTTGATTGACAGCTAGAGGGTATCAAACTTTCAAGTCCACTGCCATGACAACTCTAGGTCACCTTGGCTTCTTGGGTTCTAATTCTTACAGATTTTATGGTGAAGAGGAATGATCCTCATCTCCCTGAGTTTCAGGATCTGGTGTCAAAAGTGAAAGAACAGGGAGGACACCGCACTGCCAAGTGAAAAAACAGGGAGGACACCGCACTGCCAGCTCACCGGAGAAGTTCCGCTTTATTCAGTAACTGAACACACCTTTATAGGGCCTAGGATGAGCTTATAGGCTGGTGTATGTGACCGGGTAAAAATTCATTGGGCAGTTTTGGATGCCGGGTACCTGGGCTGGGGTGGCAGGTGCTGACTGGATGGGTTTTGGCGCCGGTGGGAACCGGCAGGTGTGGAAGAGAAGGGGAAAGTTCGCCATCTTGGGAATTCAGGGGACCACAAGGCCTTATAAAAAGTCTCCCCTTGAAAGGGTAACATGGGTTCCTCTTATTCACATTATTTTGGGCCTGAATTTCTCCTGCAGATAACAGGTATCTTGCTGAGGAATGTGACATAGCCTGTTCCCTTAGGCCAGGCATGTTAGATGACTGCCAATAATGATGGCCATATTTATTTTTTTATTTTTTATTTTTTTAAAGAGAGAGAGAGAGACAAAGAGAGAAACAACTTTATTTAGTTTTTCACATGGCCTTAGTTGCTCCAACACTTAGTTGTGTACGTGGTGCTGGGGTTTGTACCCGGGTCCTCGTGCTTGCCAGGCAAGCACTGAAACCACTGAGCCACCGCCAGCCCATGATGGCCATATTTAGATGCAGCTACAAATTCCTCATTCAGAAAGCACATTCAGAGGCACACCCCACCTCACTGCACCTGAGGCGGCAGGTAACCAATGCCCTGGTGCAGTCGCAGTAAGCCTTTCCCAGGCAAACGTTACCCACGCAAACGTTACCCACGCAAACGTTACCTCGCCTGAGCTGGCGTAACCAACGTCCTGGCGCAGCCGCAGTTTCAAGCCCTATTCTCGCGAGAGCTGCGAGATGATAAATTCGCCCACTCCAGGCCACGTGTTGCTGTTCTCTCCCTCCAGTCAGGGGAGCCCCTATCTTGTTACCCTCCTCCTCCAATAAAATCTCTTGTCTCAGCTACCAGGGGCTTCTTTGCTGTGCCAACGTGTTCAACAAAGCAGGCTTGCAGGTAAATTGCTTCTTGGGGGAAAAAAAAAAAAAAAAGCACGTGGGGTCAGTGGAGCGGGCCCATTTTATAGGATTATTCTTTTAACCTCATTCCCACCATTCGTGTCTGTCTGTCCCCTAATATTCACATCATCTCCCCTCTGTGCCTGTCTGGGTCCAAGTGTTCCCTTTTTGTGAGGGATCAAGGACTAGCCTAAAGACCTAATTTGACTCGATTTCCTCTGTAAAAACTCTGTCTCTAAATAAGACCACAGTGTGAGGTACAGGAAGTAAGACTTCACATAGGAATTAGTTGAACCCCAGAACACTATCCATCTGGAAGCATGCTGGGGGCTCTGATAAACTGGACTCTCCTTCTTCAAGGAGAGTGGGCAGAGATGAGAGAGTGGTGGGCTGTCCCCTGGCCTTGGTCTCCTGTTGCCTGTCACTGCAGCCTGCCCTTGAAGTGACTGAAGCTTTCCGAGGACCCAATTATGGGTTTCTCCTTAGTGGCCCAGCAGAAGTCCTAACGTCCAACAGAACATTTTAATTACTTTTGAAATGCACCCTAATCACGGTGACACTGCAGCAGAGAGACTGATGAAAGTGACTTTCCCTGCACAGAGCCCTTCTCTGTGAAAGAGAGATGCTCTCAGGGAAGGTGAGGCCAAATGCAACACTTCAAGGGAATTGAGGGCAGGAAATCCTCACACCCTCGGTGATCAGTAGCACCTTTGGGTCAGTAGCATCTTTTCCCTGTTTTAAAGGATATGGGATGGTAGGGGCTGGAGCGGTGGCTCAGTGGTTTCGGCGCTTGCCTGGCAGGCATGAGGACCCGGGTTCAAACCCCAGCACCACGTACACAACTAAGTGTTGGAGCAACGGGGGCCATGTGAAAAACTCAATAAAGTTGTTTCTCTCTTTCTCTGTCTCTCTCACTGTCCCTCTCTCTTTTAAAAAAAAAAAGGATATGGGATGGGGTTGGAGTATTGGCTCAGTGGTTATGGCACTTGCCTGGCATGCGCGAGGACACGATTTCGAACCCTAGCATCACGTACACAACTCAGTGTCAGAGCAACAAAAACCAGATGAAAAATTAAATAAAATTCTTTCTCACTGTCCCTCTTTTTTTTTTTTTTTCAAGAGCGAGGGACAGTGAGAGAGACAGAGAAAGAGAGAAACAACTTTTAGTTTTTCACATGGCCTTAGTTGCTCCAACACTCAGTTGTGTACGTGGTGCTGGGGTTTGAACCTGGTCCTCCTGCTTGCCAGGCAAGTGCAGAAACCGCTGAGCCACCGCTCCAGCCCCACTGTCCCTCTCTTGTAAAAAACAAAAATAAAATAAAGGATAATGGCTCAACATGAGGCTGAAAACGCATGGGTTGGCTGGAGTGTGTTCTCAGTCAGTGCACGAGGCAAGCCAGGGTGCCCCGAGTGCCTGTTAGCATCCTCAGGGGCAGAGCGATTTGTAGAAAATTTAGCACTGATGGAGAAAATGAACTGTATATCATTTACTGGAGCATGTCCTTGTAAGTGAAAAAGATCATCCCCCTCCAATTCTGGAGTATCCCTAGGAAGAGTTATAGGACAGTATTATCTGACTTGAACCAACAAAAATGTGTTGCTTCAGAGTTAAGCAGTCTGCAAATCTGAAGTCATGGCCTTGGCTGTCCATGTTGCCTCTGAAATCCTTGCTGGCCTTCTCCAGCTTCTGGTAATCCTTGACATTCTTTGGTTTGTAGATATATCACCTCAATTCTCCAGCTTTACATGGTCTTCTTTGGGTCTCTGTCTTTAAGATGGCCATCAGAGAGAGAGAGAGAGAGAGAGTTAATTTTTAAATTTTTCATTTTTTTGGGGGGGGGTTTCCTCCACTTAGTTGTGTATGTGGTGCTGGGGATCGAACCCAGATCCTAGCTCATGACAGGCAAGTGCTCTATCACTGAGCCACCTCTTCAGTCCCTTCAGATGGGTGTCTTTTTTTTTTTTTTTAAAGAGAGATTGATTCAATTTTATTTAGTTTTTCATGTGGCTTTACGTTGCTCCAACGTTTCGTTGTGTACGTGGTGCTGGGGTTTGAACTGGCGTCCTTGGGGATGCCAGGCAAGCGCTGTAACCGCTGAGCTCCTGAACCAGATGGCTGTCTTTTTATAACAACCCAGGACATTATATTTAAATATCTAAGGCCAGAGATAGGAAACTGGTGACCTGCACATCAAATTTAGTTATTGCTTCTATTTATTTTGATTTTTGGGTTGATGGGGATCAAGCCCAGGACCTTGCACGTGCTAGGCTAGTACTCTACTGCTGAGCCATATCCCTAGCCCTGCTTCTATTTTGATGAAGTAAAATTACATGCTTTGGGTGGGCCAGTCTGCTGAGTTTACCACAGTCCCCACCACTCCCTGTTGTCTTGCTTTTAATTACTATCTGGTCCTGGACTTTGCGATTCTAACCTGGAAAGATTTGGGGGTGAGGACAGATGCTTGGGGTTGGAGGGGGCAAGTGAAGGGGACTATGTAACTTACATCTGGAGGATAGCAGTATAGGAATGGCAGAATTCTCCCATTACCCAAGGTCCAAGGGCATCAGACCTCCCTGGGAGGAGTGGTGGGAACTTGGTCTGGGGGAGAGGATGCAGGCACAGAGATGCTATGCACTTTGGGCTTCTCAATGAGTCTGTATCAACCCCAGGGGCCTAAAGACCAAAAGTTGTCCCCAAGGTTCCTAGTTTCCATGAACTCTGGAGGTGCTCGTGCACCCCAAGGAAAATGGACTGAGATACAAAAGATGTTACAGGGAGAGCAGCCAAGTCTATTTAAACCTTTTTTATTTTATAATATTTATTTTATAACATAGTTTGTATTACATGCAATGTATCACATGACAGAATGCTTATTTTTATATGTAATATGTCCATATGTAGAATCTAATAATATATTATAAAAATATACAAATATTACTAAATCATGGACTTTTTAATTATACTGTGCCCACAGGACTTTTACTGTGAGGAATTTTGAACAAACATAGAAGTAGACAAATCTGGAATGGTCAGTTCTCAGCTCACATTAGTGATATCAATTCATTCCTTCTCTCCTGCTTTTCTGCCTTCACTGGACTCAGCAGGGCATACTCAAGGCCCCCAAGGGCTTCCTGCACACATGCGCATTCCTCAGAGGAGCTGAGGGAATGTCCTCTTCTGACTTGGAAGAGCCAGTGCCCTGGGGGTATATGATGCTTCCCACATCTGCTGGGAGAGGGATGGAGGCTGTCACAGTGGCCTCCTGGGGCTCCGTGGCCCACACAGCCTCTTAGGGGCCTGACTGGGTGTGGGTAGGTATACTCAATGGCCACAAGGCTCCTGGCTTGGCCAGCCTTTGGACCAGTGAGGAGGTCTCCAAGCAAAAGCCTGGAGCTTTGGCTGAAAGCAAGGGCTTTATTTGAATAACTATCTTAAGCTCACCGGGAAACTGTCAGGCGTGAGGACAGGGGCCTTTTCGTTTGTGCTCACCTCTGTAATACTGAGCCATTGAGAAGAGAGGGAAGCTAATCAGTTCATTCTCTTTGGGAAACATCACCAGAGGCAGGGAACCCTGTGTTCCCTCCTTATCCTCCTTTCCAGGTGGTGTAAAGCCTACAGCTGATTGCTGATAAGGGTGCAGGGATCAGCAGGCCAAATACAAGCACACCCCCATACCTGCGGGCTCGGCCAGGTCCCTGCTCACTGCCCTGCCAGAAGGATGCTCTGAGACACACTGTAGGAATATTCTTAGGCTGGAGTGGTGGCTCAGTGGTTACGGTGCTTGCCTGGCATGCCAGAGGATGCGGGTTGGATCCCCAGCACCACAAACACAACAAAGTGTTGGAGCAATGAAGGTCACAAGAAAAACTAAATAAAATTGATTCTCTCTCTAACTGTCCCTTTCTCTCTTAAAAAATATATTCTGCCAGTAGGATCAACTATGCTTTGGGACAAATCAAGCAGCAGACTCCGTGGAATGTCTTTGCAAGGAGGAGAGGCTCATCCAGAACCAGGCGGACTTCAACAGCTAAGATTCTTCCAAAGGTGAGAGCCTGGAGCTTCCAACCCCCATGCTTCATTCATGCAAGTGCAGAGGATCTGTTTCTAGGCAGCCCCATATCCCCAACACCACCAATTTCATATGGGAAAAAATAATTTTGAGCATTCCAGTGCCCATCAACAAGGCCTATGGTACAGATTTAACTAGAAAACTAGAATGGATAATCTCTGTCCATGAGGGTGGACCCTTGATTTCAGTTTTTTTTTTTTTTTTTTTTTTAAAGAGAGAGGGACAGTGAGAGAGAGAATTTTTTTTTTTAATTTAGTTTTGCATGTGGCTTTTGGTGCTCTGAGACTTAGTTGTGTACGTGGTGCTGGGGTTTGAATCTGTGTACTTGCGTATGCCAGGCAAGTGCAAACCATGGCTCCAGCCCCTTGATTTTTCTTGCAAATGCTAACCAACCTCTCCTAGAGAGTGCACTGGAGTTAATTTACACAACCACACAAATCTGCACCATCCTTACCAAATTATTTTAAGGTAAATGATGTGCACTAAAACACCAATGCTATGCCCCTCAAATATTTGTTGAATCAATTAATGAAGATTTTATTTCTTGAGATCGGGAAACTTTTCAGAGAGCCACTGCTCTTACATTGAAGGAAGAGCAGGCCATGGGGCATGTTGGATTATGGGACAGGTAACAAGGACATCAAAATGGCAGGGCAGACTGGTATGATAAGCTGTCCTCACTCTGGGAGCCATGCTGATTCCCAAGAGGCAGAGAACAGATTTAGACTCTCATGGGCAATGCTTCAGAGAAACATGTAGAATTCGTTCCTTTTCACATCTTTCTCTTGGGAGGTCTCTTTTTCAGCTCCTGGATAAGTTTGTCACCTGGATGTGTATATATGCAAAATCTGGGTGTTGAAAAGATGTGGAAGGACTGAAGAGAGTCCTGTGTGCTCAGCGAGAGTGGAGGAGCCCTGGCAGGATGGGTTGGGGGAGGTAGGCAGGGCAGGCTGGGGAGGGAGGGTCTTTAGGGCTCAAGGGGAGGATCTAAAGACTCTGCTGTGTGGGTTGAATTGTATGTCTCCAAAGAGATACAATGAGGTCCTCACAATGAATGTGACCTCCATTAGGAAATGGGGTTGTAGCAGAGACTACTAGTCAAGTTTAGATATTATTAGGGTGGGCTTATCCATTATGGCTGGAGTCTTTATAAAAAGGGAACATGTGGACACAGACTGAGGCATACACAGAGGGAGAACTGTGCAAGAGACATGGGGAGGAGGCCATGAAAAGATCGGTTTTTCCCTGCCACTACCCAGCAAAGGTAGGGGCACTGGAAGCGGGGAGAGGAAAAAGGGGGATCCTTCTTCCTCTCGTTTCTGAGACAGCATGATCTGGCAACACCCTGATTTCAGACTTCTAGCTACCAGAAGGTGAGATAATAAATTTCCATTGTTTGAAGCCACCCATTTTGTGATTCTGGAAGCAAATCCACTCCCCGAGCGAAGAGGAAAACCAGCAAGAGATTTTTTTTTAAAAAGTTTTTATTGTTTCTTTTTCGATAAACATGAGAGTAGAATATATAATGACATAATTATAAATGCATAGAATATAACTTGTTCTAATTCAGTCCCCAGTATTTCCCCTTTCCCTCCTTTCCTCCCACCCCGTTCTCTTCCCTCTACTGATCTTTCTGTTATTTATTAATAGTTTCTTCTTAATCAGTGTCTTGTTGATGTACATGTTGATGAGATTCACTATGGTGTTTTTATATATGAACATAAGAAAGCTAGGTCTGATTCATTCCATGGAGTTTCTCTACCCCATCCCTCCACCCTCCCTTTGCCTTTGTCTATTCCTTTGATCTTTTCCTTATTTTGGGTTAGCGTCCACATGTCAGAGAGAATGTTTTTGAGACTGGCTTATTTTACTTAGCATGCCTCAAGGGAAGTGAGTGAGTCTCTGGTCTTGAAGTTGTCCCAGTGCTGTTGGGTGTCCAGGTGGTCAATTCTATCCATGACCAATCTTGCAAGTACCAATTTTTTATTTATCCACTTACTTTGACAGTGTAAGCAAGAGGAAGAGAGACGCAGCCTGCTCCCAGGATGTGCTGCTCCATCTTTCTCCACATACCAGCACTGGCAGAGGCCAAGGATAGGCTCAGGGCATCCTGGGGAGGAGGCTGCTTCTCTCTCTGCCAGCCAAAGGCTCTTGCCATTTTGTCGATGCAGGTGCTGGGAGGAGAGAGGGTGAGGTTAAGAACAGAAAAGTAGGGCATACTGAGAGCCCTAGTGGGGAATGTTCTGGAGGTCCCAAAGGAGGAAGTCTTGCAGAGCACCTGGAAAATGATTTAGCCCCCAGCCCACATAAGGAGGCCTCTGAATGGAGGTGCTGGCTGGGAACACACACACAGGCGGGGCCTGGCTGAGGGGGACAGGAGGCTGAGTCCTGACTGCAACCCCCTCCTGGTACCACAGTGTGGCTATTCACCAATTTGAGGTGGGAAGGCAGCTCCCTCCTTCCAAGACGTCTGCCAGGTGAATACTGGCATCACCATTGCCTAAAGACCACGCCCAGGGTTCTGTCCTATGTCACAGATTCCTCCAAATCGTGAGAGAACATCAGGATCCACATCATGTAGATGGTTAGATATGTGCCTCCAGTTCAGCGAGGAGGTAAGGGCGATTTGAACTGGCTGGTGGCTGTGGGCATGGAGAGGGATCCTCCATCCCAGAGATATTTGGGAGCCAGAAATGACAGGATGCTCTGTTTGTTTGGACCCAGGGTCAATCAATCCTGGGGTTTGGAATTTAGAAAAGAAGTAAGAGAATAAGAGAATCCATTGGGACTGGAGTGGTTGCTCAGTGGTTACAGTGCTTGCCTGGCATGTGGGTTTGAACTCCAGCACCACGTACGCAATGAAGTGTTGGAGCAATGAAAGCCATATGAAAACTAAATGAAATTGATTCTCTCTTTCTCTCTCTCTCAATGTCACTCTCTTTAAATCAGAGAGAGAGAGAGAGAGAGAGAGAGAGAGAGAGAGAATATCCATGAACATAAAAATGGCAATCAGTAAGAGACCAAATATACAAGCATACTGTGGCCATGCCTCACAGAGACATAGAACGTATGTCAACCTGCCCAGGAAGCCCACCCATTGCCTATGGTAATCAGTCCAGGAAGCCAGCTTGCTTTGGATCAGACTTGCTGCTAGTTCCCTCTACAACGATCTGTCCCATATGGCCAGCACCTGGTTAATACCTGACCACTTCTCTCACTTTGGTTCCTGCTTCCAACAAAGGACCCGTCAGAAAAAGCCAAATGTGCAAATGCACCTAGCCACATAGGATGCCTGTTTTTAGCTAGCCCGTCTGTGCTTCCCTGTGCCAACAGCCTCCAATCAGGACAGACCTGAAGTCTTCCCTTCTTTTCCCTGTAAAATGCTGGCTGCAGTCTTTCCAGAGCAGAAGTGAAGATGGCTGACTCCCTTGCTGCAGCAAGCTCTGCATAAATAGACTTCGCCTGTTGTTATTTTACTGGTCTTGGCCAATTTCCATACTTCCCTGTTCCTCTTTGATGCTTACTTCCACGGGATGGGCTTGGGCATTCCTGGACTTCACACCAGGTGGGCACACTGAGGTTGCCCACTCCCCAGACAGCGTCTCTTTCCTTCCCCCTCTCCCTCGGCTTTCTCCTGCTCAATGTTCCTTTGCCCTTTTCCCTATATTCCTTTCTCCTTCACTAGTCTCTCACTTGTTATTTGATCAAAGGACTAAGAGACTGGATGGGGTTGATCACCGACCCTCCTCAGTGACAGGCTTGCAAGGTAGCAGCAGAGAGCCACAGGCCTCACTGTGACCCATGAGCCCATTTCCTCCACTCTCCCCCACCTGAGCTGGGTGACCTAATTGGCCTTTGGTATCTCCAATGTTTTTGGTTGTCTGGACATTGATTTTAGTTTGCGACTGTCACTTATGACTAATGTGGCTCTGGTGATGAACACGTTTTGAAGGGGAAAACAAACAGGACGATTGACTTGTTACTGAAAATTAATTAAAACTGGATTCTAGCAGAGGAGAAGAGGAGAAAGATGTCAGCATAATTTAGAGGCATGGGAAAGGTAAATCAAAGAACACTCAATTTCACAGCATGTTCCGCCAGCATCATAAAGGAGAATAAACATGTCCTTGTTAGTAATATTTAGATGGAGCTGACTTGGGCTTCCAGTCCTTGGCAGAACTTGATTCTCCTATTTTCCTAAGCTCCTTGCAAAAGAATCAGCCAGAATCAGATTTACCCATTTTACCAGGGGTCCAGCTTTCCCCTCTTTCCCAAATTGAAAGCAGAGAGCCTTGCTCCTCTGCAGGACCTCAGGCCTGGGGTGTCATTGCAGGTTGGTTAGTTCAACTTCTCCTTCACTGAAAAAAGTGCTTTCTAGGAAGCCTGAACCGCGAAGTCATCTGAAACAAGATAAACATTTCTAATTTGGACTTGTCCTCTTTAGGTGATCTTCCAGAAGGCTCCAGAGCCCTTGATAAATTAGTTCTCCAGCTCTAATTCCACGGGTGATTGTAAGAGATAGAGAAAAACTGTTGAGAGGAGAGGGACTTGGAAAACGATTTGTTTGTCAGGCCAAAGTTTGCACCCCTTCCAAGTGTGCTGGAAGGCTGGGCCCTGCCCTCTGGAGGTGCGTGGTTGGTGGCATTTGAGGGGGCAAGGAGGGTCACACAGGCCCTTCCTGTGAAATGCGGGGTTCAGTTCCTCGCCTTACCACTCTCCTCTCTGTGGGCTCCCTTTGCCACGTAACCTTGCCACTTTTAAAAATGTTTTATTTATTGTTCTGTCCAAGAAAATGTTTTGAGGCTGATTTTGTGCCAGGCACTATTTTACATCTTGAGGCCAGAACGGGGAGTGGATACACCTCCTCCTATGTGGTACACAGGTACCACTGGGGAGCTGGGCGAAGGATAAGCAAGCGCAGATTAAGCCCCATGGTTTCCAGTGGTGACTGGATTACTGTCTTAGGGCTGTCACAATGAATGACCACAGACTAAAACAACAGAAATTCCTGCTCCCAGAGTTCTTGGAGGCTAAAAGTCCCAAACCAAAGTGTTGGCAGAGCCGGCCTCCCAGCTTCTGCCAGCTGGGCAATCCTTGGTGTTCCTTGGCTTGGGGACCCGTCACTCTGGCCTCTGCTTCCCATTCCACATAGAGTTCTCCTTAGATGCCAGTGTATTTTTGTCTTATAAAAACAATAGTCATATTGATTTAAAGCCTACCCTAATCCAATATGACCTTATATTAACTGGATAACATCTATAAATACCCTCTTTCTAAATAAGGTTGAGTTCATAGGTTCAGGGTGGGTGGAAATTTTGGGGGTGAGGTGGAGATACTATTGAACTCACTCAGCACAGTGAAATATGCTGCAAGGACAAGGACACTGAACCCAGTGCCAGGGAACAGAGAGGATTTACTATTGGTGAGTGGGATAGGGGAGTCCCCCTGGGAAGGTGACCTTGGAGTTCACATGGAAGGCAAAAGGACTTCAGCTATAGGAAGAGTGTTCTCTTCTGGGGTAAATCTCTTCAAACAATTTGTGTTCTTTGTAACTCAGGACATTGGCACACAGAGGACATGCTAAAACCAATTGGGAATCTTAAAAAATATATATGCCAATTCTCAGGGCCCCACCTCTGACTAATTAAACAGAATCTTTCAAGGTTGGGACATAATCTGGGTACTTTTCAAAGCTCTGTAGGTAATTCCAATGAAAAGCCAGTGAGTCCCTGGTAGCATAAGAGAATCACATCTTCTAAAGGCATTATATTGACGTTCTCATCTAATCTTTTAAAGAAAAATTACTGATGCCTGAGTCCCAGGCATTTGATGTATGGGTGCAGCCTTGGCATCAAGATTTCTCAAGCTCACCATATGATCCTAATGTGCCCCAGCAGCTCCAGCTGCTGCTTCCTGATGGTGTTCAGATGACTGAGGCATGCAGAGGAAGGAAAAAGTCACATTGGAAAAAGGCCTCCATGATTCCAGGGGTGTGACACTGTAGAAAGCACAGGGTAGTCTCAGGGTCTCAGGCCCCCACAGGAGGAGTTGGAGAGAGCGATGCAAAGAAGGACAGGGAGACACAAGAGGGTGAGGGTGCAGAGCAGGGGCCCTGGTATTGCACAGCCCAAGTTCCAAGCCCAGCATTTTCTGAATAACATTTGCTGCAACCTTGAGCAAGTGAGTTACCCTAGCTAGTCTCAGTTTTATCATCTGTAAGAAACTAATAAGAACACCCAATCAGTTTAAAACCTGAAATATAGAGCACTTCATACTGGGCCTGACTGTTGTAAGCACTCAGTGAATGGGAGCTGGTGTGTCTGACTAGAGGCACCTGTCACTCACCCTACACCCTGGCCCAGAGCCCTGGAAGCTGTAGAATCTTGTCTAGGTTTTAGGTGACCATCAGATGGCCAACTCAGCCCAGGGTGCTGATCCTCCAGGTTTCAAATAATCCTGGCGATGGCATTTCTGTCCTTCCGTCCTAGCTGACACAAGTGAGGACCCTAAGTGATGGCTGAGGGGAAGATGCTTAACCTTAGAGCACTTCCCAGAAGGAGCATCTTCCTTGATCTTCAGACAGAGCTTGAACCTGACTTTGCTGCCCATCTGTTGTTGGGGAATTAGGCCAGCCAGAAGCACCTGTCAGTACTAGGCCTGAGGCCACCTGGATGAATAAGTCACCATCAGTGAGCAGGTCAACCCTATCTTTTGAGACCCCATTTTCTGAGGCTTCCAGAAGGGATACTCCTGGGACACTGTGGCTCTGCCTCAGGGCTCCAGGCTACGCAGCTGCACCTAACCCTGGCTCAGGGGCTGGCCTGCACCACAGAGCTGGTTCTGAGTAATGTTAATAAAGTTGAGCTGTCTTTTCCCGCAGCATGCCGCATCTGTCTTCATTGAAGCATGCTCTCGGTAATTTCATTGTGGGGTTTTCCATTAAAAAGTTTGATTAATTCCATAAATATTAAAATAAGACAGATAATTAGAATCCAGGTACTCACTGTTACACAAAAGTGGTAAAGTCTGCACTAAATTATTATTATTAATAATAAGCACTCATATAGCACTGGTAATAAGTGCATAGGAGAAGCGATTTGCGGTCATTGTTATTAATATCACCCCCCACCCACCCGCCCCAAGACAGCCTGGGGAAGTGGCTGCAGCTCTCCCTGTGTTCTGGAACTGAGGCCGAAGCCCAGGACATGAACTGGTCTGCTAAGACTGTATGTTGGGCGAGCATTTTGCCTGAGCTTTGGTGTGCACGGGTGTGATCGTAACAGTCTCTCATTTGTAGTCCTTGGAGACAATTTCTCCCACTCTTTCCTGACTGATTTCCTGCTATGTTCGGAAGCTGTCTGCAAGCTTTTCTCTATTTCACCAGCCCTGGGGAAGACAGAGAGATTGGGAAAGAGGTGAGGGACGTGGTCCCATAGGTGTTTGGTTGAGAGCAGAGCTGAATAATAGGTGTCTCCAAGCCTCTATATAAATCATGTGGACAAGTTTAAACTATGAATCATTAAGGTAGAAGGGAGGGTGCACCGAATCAATACATAGCACAGGAAAGGGAAACTCTCGTTACTCTTAAGCTCTAGCGCCGATTTTGTTGTTTGGTCACAATCATGATTGCCTCACCAATCACTTTCTAGTGGGTTCTTAAAGAGGCCACCTGGACAATGACAAAAAAATTTAAAAAGCCCTGTTCTTATTTTTTTTTAACTTTTTTTTTTTTAAAGAGAGAAGGACAGTAAGAGAGAGAGAGAGAGGGAGAGAGAGAAAATCAATTTTTATTGAGTTTTTCCTGTGGCTTTCATTGCTCTGACACTTAATTGTGTACGTGCATGCTGGGGTTTGAACCTGAGTACTTGCGCATGCCGGGCAAGCGCCGTAACCATTGAACCACCGCTCCAGCCCCCTGTTCTTATTTTTAATCAGAGGAACAAGTCAACTCTATAGAATATCTTTTTTCTTTTAGGACTTATTATTTAAATAAAAACAGAAAACTTCCGGGGCTAACCTTAGAAATGGTGTGAACTTTGCTTTCTGTGTTTCCACGAGAATCTTTCCTTTGCTGCTGGCCATGGATGGGGCGCTGCTAGCTCACGTTCAGAACTGGCACCAAAGCCAGATCCGGTGGGGATGGGGTCCCTGTCCTTGCAGACAGCTGCTGTGTGTTTCATGTGGAGGTCTGGCTATCTGACTGCTGCGGCCCCTTCTCAGAAGATTCTGGAACAAGCAGATTCTACTCTGAGCAAGAGTGAAGTGCATGTGACAGAAAACTTGGAAGAAGACTGGCACCCAATCTGAGAGGTCCTAGCTGTCAGCAACAAAGGCGTTCTTGGTTGAGGAAGGATTGTGGAAGTCCAAGTCATCCAAGGCCTGCTCTTCAAGGGCAGATGGCACTTAGCAGTGCCAGGACAGTGTTAATGGCTACTCAGTAACATGAATGCATGGCATGCCCTGGCGTATATGCTTAAACATATAAAGGGCGAAGATTTTATGTTACATTTTATGTTACATTTTTTTTTACCACAATTACAAAAAAAGAAAAAAAAACTGTGTCAGATCATACTGGAAATTGAAGCAAAAGGAAAAGTGAGCAATGCTGATCCTGTCCACATGTAGTCTTGATAGTCTGTTCATTGAGAATTTGTGAATTTTATTTTTTTTTAATTACAGTATTTTGGTTTGGATCTTGAATGTCACCCAGGGGCTCATGTGTTGAAGGTCTGGACCCTAGCTGATGCTGCTACTGGGAGGTGGTGGAAACTTTGGGAGCTGAAGTCGGATCCACTGTGGATGGGTTCCCTGTCCTTGCAGCAGGATCACTGGGGGAATGCCTTCCAAGGGTATAGTCGGACTTCAGCCCCTTCCTCTCTCTGCCTCTCGCTTTGTTCCACCATGGCATCTCACCATGATTTTCAGCCTTGCCACAGGTGTAAAGCAACCAGCCAAGTGACCATGGACTGAAGCCATGAGCCAGAATAAATTTCTCCTTTTAAGTTTTCCATCTCTGAAAAAAAATTATGCTAAGTGAAATATCCCAAGCTCAGAATCTCAAGGGCTGAATGTTTTCTCTTACTTGTGGAAGCTAGAATAGAATAAGAAACAGTATGATAGATGGCTAAGCTAATAATAACCTCAACATGTGTGAATTTTTTCACGATCAGGGGGAACCTTGCCTAGGATGCTGGGGGATGTAGGGAGGGGGCAGGGAGGGGGGAAAGGAAATAGGAAGGATATCAAGGAGACCGGAGGGAGGGAGTATGGGGGAATCTAATCAGAGGGGAACCTCTGACTTCCATAAGAAGTCTAATTAACATGGGGTTTAAGTAGGGGGAAGTGTGGAACCATGGGGAACCCAAGGGGGGAAACCATGGAATGGCATCAGCCTTGGCTTGTTCTGTCATTATACATTTGTTCTTGATTGATGATGAATCCCTCCTAATTGAAAGACCATGTTTAACAAATAAAAAAAATGTTTTTGCATCTCTGTATTTTGTCACAGATGACTAGCACCCCCATACTACCACCCACATTTTTCCTTCTGAGGTTTCAGTTGCCCATTCTGGAAATGGACAATTTCAGAAATTAATAATTCATATGCTTTTAAGAATTTTATTACCATATTCTGCTATAATTGTTCTATTTCATTATTGTTGATTGTTGTTAATCTCTTATTGGGCTTAATTGATGAATTAAACTGTATCTAGATTTGTAATATATAGAAAAACATTGTACATACATGCACACACACAGAGGCTTTGGTACTATTGTGGTTTCAGGCATCCAATGGGGGGTTTAGAAATATCCCTCCATGGTACTGTGTTGCATTAAAACTATTTTTATTTTGATTAAAGAGTTTTTCAGCAGTCCCTTAAATTTTGAGCCATAATCCAGGCCCTATGCTAGAAGGATGGGTGTCCTCAAAAGTGAACAGCTGAGGGAGAGTTTTGCTGCCGTGATTCTCAGAGGTAGAGCATAGGAAGAGGTGCCTACTGAGGCCAGGAAATTGGCATAGGGGAGACTCTCTGAGCAATGCAGGAAGGTGGGGATCTACTCAAAGGCCACTGTCAACTGGTAGCTGGACCTGCATGAGGGCTGGCAGAAGACAGTGAAGTTGAGGTGCCCCAAAGCCTTGAAGATCACATCCTGGGACTTTTGAAGTTCTTCAAGGTAGCGAGTGCACCAAGAGCTGGTGACTGCTTTGGAGGGCAGGGAATGACCACCTCCACTTTCCATCCAGGAGAATCAGCAGGTGGGAGATACTTAGAGAAGAGGAAAAGGAGCTCCAAGATAGGGGAGGAGGTTGAAAGAAAGTGCCAACTGTTCTAAGTATGTGGAGCCCTGAGAGAGCTCAGAGCAACATTCAGCTCTTGGAAGTCTGTACGGGATGTTGGGGAGCTGAGACACGTTGTAAGAACAAGAGAAAAAGGGGACCCTGGTGAGCACTGTTGGATCCCAGGACACTACCAGAATACTTCAGAGTTCTGTGATGAGCAGGAACTGGCTTGGGATTGGTAGGTCAGATAGGGCAGCCCTGCAGATTTGATGGGGGTATTGGCCTGGAGGATAAGAGGTGGTTATCATAGGCCAGGCACATCTGAGTTATCACCCAAGTTTCCTATTTCATCTCGTTTCCACCCTTACCCCTGCTATAATGTCAGTCATATTGTATTTTTCAAAGCAGTGTTTAAAATTTTCTCATTAAAATGTATTTATTTATTGATTATTCCCTCTCTTCATCTGATTTAAATGACCAAAGGAAAAGAATAGCACCATTTTGTTCAATTTGGTATCTCTCACACTTAGAGTAGTACCCAGTATGTAGTAGAAGCTCAGTAAACATTTGTTGAATGAATGAGTGTATAAGTGAAATGAATGAAAATCTGGACCGAAGCAAGGTCCAATTCTTATTTATAAGGCTAAGGGAGTGAATTGGAGGATGGTACATTTATTTAAATAATTAACTGGATAAGTGAATGAGAGGTATTGCCTAATAGATGGCAGGGATCTCTAGTGGAATGGCACACAGCTCTATCAGTTTGGGTATCCTCAGATGCACCCTAAGAGTGTTGTTCTGAGCAAGAGGGTGATGGCCCTGTACTATTCTGAGTGTGGCTTTCTACACTTAGGTTAATAGGCTAAATGTAACCAAAATTGTCAGCCCTTTTAAATAGGTAGGTTTAAAGAGGAGTGACTAGCCTCCAGGAATGGGGAAAGGTCAGACTTTATCAGGGTGGTGGTTGGCTGTATATAGTACTTGGAAGACAGGATAACCCAGATATGAGGAAGAGAAGCCAGACACTCCTGGTGACCCCAAAGAGCCAGATGAGGACCCAAGGCATTTGAACCAATGCTAGATAGTTTATTCTAACCGTTGGTTCTGGCCCGAATTGGGCTAGGAGACCTCATGGGACTGAGAGTTCCTTGTCTTGGGGGCCATCCAAACAGGGTGCTTAGTTACAGTGTCTGCGGAATAAATCCTACTCTCAGAGTTTCATTGACCACCACTAGGGGGAGCGCTGGCCGTTTCTGCTTCAGGGTCCTGGGGATAAGCGCATCTTGCTCCCGAAAAAATGAGTGATACTGAAAGAGGAGCAAAGAAAGAGAACCTGGTGGTGGTGCTGGGAATAAAAGTAGATGGTGTTCCCTTGGGGAGCCGAGGCATTTGCAGAACCAGCTGGCAGTGACTGAGGGATTAATGATGAAGGTATCTCCAGGAACAGCCAGCAGCCTGGCAGAGGGAGCCTGGTCTCTGGGGACAGTGATTTCCCTGCCCACCCAGTAAAATGCTCTTGTACCACATTCTGCACACCTGTGTGAGCCTGGGTGCTCACAGAAGGCATCTAAAGAAAACAGTATCTTGTCACCGTTTCAGTCTATAGGTTTGGTTTGAAATACATGGTGTGTGTGTGTGTGTGTGTGTGTGTGTGTGTGTATGTATAAATTTTTTATTGGCATGGCTATGTTTTGCAAGCTAATGGCAGAAGGAAGCACTCAGCTAGCTGGTAGACGATGCTAGGTATTGGAATTGGGCGCTGTTGTCAGCAGAATGAATCCTGAAGTCATTTACCTCTCAGTCCCAAATCCATTCCCCTCTGTGCTGCTGAGGCTAGGACTCTGCAAATTTCTCTTTGCCAGTGGATTCTCCTTAGTTCAGCCAATAGGGCACCTGGGGAGCACACAGGGGACTTCCTGTGTCCTGTTTGTTTACCGTTCTGGCATCTTTGTACCAAATGTCAACAGTGGCATTTTGTGCTGTCCTGGTGGCTGCAGCAGGTTGTTCCAGCTGCCAGCTTCTAAGCTCCCTGCACCAGCCTCCTCCTGCCTCCTTAGTGGAACCAGCCAGGAGCCATTGTTCAACACTCCCAGCTAGGAGGTCTGCACCCCAACTCTGGGTGATCAGTGCCCTCCCATTCTTCCCCTAGCATCAGGAGCAGTAGCCAGTTCCTTGTCTTAATTAGCTATTGTACCTAAGTGTCCCTCAATGTCCCCCCTTTTTTTCTTAGCCTTTTGTCACCTGGTGACCAGTACCCTATGTTAAATTCCCTTTATTTAAATAACTGCTTTCTCAACCCTGCTGGGGTTTTTGAGTCTTTTCCTTGGTAGTGCTTGACACTAGGGCTCCCTGTCTGGAGGCCAGTAGAAGGTATTGGCATATGGAATATTCCAAAATGAGCAGGAAGAGGGAGGAGGAGGGGGAGGGAGAAGATTCAGACAGGGAGGAGGTGCAGGCAGGCAGATTTTGCTAAGTTTGGCAATTTTGTCTGCGGCTAGCTGAGCAAATGACGCAAATACCTAGTTAGGATGCTGGAACCAGTTTTCAAGATTATACAAAAAGGTAGCCGTGTCTCTCATATTATAAAAAGGATGAGAATAAGGAGGAAGAGGTGGAAAATGGAGATGTATGCTTTTCAACCCCTTGTTCTTTTCCTTCCTTTCTTCTTTCCAAGTAGACTTTATTGTTAGAACAGTTTTATGTCCATGGTAAAATGGAAGGGAAGGCACAGGTACTGCTCATGTATCCCCTGTCCCCACATAGGCACAGCCTCCTTGATTATCAGTATCTCTTACCAGAATGGTACATTTATTACAATCAATGAACCTCTCTGACATATCATTATTTTCCAAAGACAATAATTTCTATATTAATGTCCCACTCTTGATGTAAATTCTGTGTGTTTTGATGAATGTAAATGATGCAGCCACCATTATTTTATCACATAGAGCTGCTCTAAAAATCCTCTGTGCTCTATTTCTTCCTCCTTTCCTGTTAATTGCTGGAAATCACTGATCTTTTGAAATTCTCTGTCGTTTTGACTTTTCTGAAATCTCATATAGTGGGAATCTTACAATACGTAGCATTGGTTTATTTCACTTAGCAGGTACATTTCTGTTTCCTCCATGTCTTTCTGGTGGCTGCAGCAGGTTGTTCCCGCTGCCAGCTTCTAAGCTCCCTGCACCAGCCTAAAAGTTCATTTCTTCTAAATGCTGAATAATACTCCACTGCCTGATTGGACCACATTTAATTTATCCACTTACCTGCTGAAGGACATATTGATTGCTTTTAAGTTTGAGTAATTATGAATAAAGCTGCTATAAACATCCAAGTGCAGGTTTGTGTGGTAACAAGTTTTGAGTTCCTTTGGGAAAATACCAAGAAGGGCAATTGCTGGATCATATGATTGCAGTATATTTAGTTATAAGAAACTGCCATGTTCAGCATTATTAGCAATTAGTGAAATGCAAATCAAAGAAAGCTACACTGAGATTTCATCTCATACCAGGCAGAATGCAGTAATCAAGAATACAAATAATAATAAATGCTGAAGAGGATGTGGAGAAAAAGGAACACTTTTACAACGTTGGTGAGATTATAAATTAATATAACCACCATGGAAATCAGTATGGAGATTCCTCAAAAGACTAGGCATGGAACCACCGTATGACCCAGCTATACAACTCTGTGGTATTTTTCCTGAAGAATTAAAGTTATCATACTACAGTGATACATGTATACCCGTGTTTGCAGCAGCACCATTCACAAGAGCCAAACTATGGTACCAGCCTAGGTGTCCATCAACAAATTAATGGATAAAGAAAATGTGTTATATAAACACAATGGAGTTTTATTCAGCTATATAGAAAAATGAAATTATGTCATTTGTAGGAAAATAGATGAAAATAGAGATCATTATGTTGAGCGAAATAAGCCAAACTCAGAAGGCTAAGGGTTGTGTATTTTCTCTTGTATGTGGAAGCTAGAGAGGAAAAGGAAAAGAAAAATGGGAGCAGATCTCATGAAAATCAAAGGGACACCAGTAGAGGAAAGGGACCAAAGGGTGGTAGGAGGGGAGGGAGGGGGAAGTGCTGGGGAGTGATATTGGCCAAGTTATATTGTTTTATTGTGTATTGTGTGCATATACGAATATGTAACAGCAAATCCCATCAGTATTTACAACTGTAATGCACCCATAAAAAATGTGAGAAAAGGGCTGGAGAGGTGGCTCAGTGGTAGAGCGCTTGCCTGGCTTATGTAAGAACCTGGGTTCGACAACTAGGTGTCAGAAAAACAAAAACCAGATGAAAAAATAAAATTGACTCTCTCTCCCCTCTTTCTTTAAAACAAAAAGTGAGGAAAAAAAAAAGAAATTGCCAGTATATATGTACCATTTTGCATCCCCACCAGTGAATAATGAGAGTTCCTGCTGCTGCACATCCTCATCAGCCTTTAGTGTTGTTGGAGGTTTGGATTTTGGCTGTTCTAGTAGGTTTAATAGGGGTATTTCCCAAGTTTTAAATTTTTTTTTTTTTAAAGAGAGAAATAGGGACAGTGGGAGAGAAAGAAAGAATGGATTTTATTTAGTTTTTCATGTGGTTTTTGTTGCTCTGACACTTAACCTGTGTACATGGTGCTGGGGTTTGAACTTGCATCCTTGCTCATGCCAGGCAAGTGCTGTAACCGCTGAGCCACTACTCCAGTCCCCTAGAGTTTTAATTTTTAGTCCTCTAATGACATGATGTGGAGCACCTTCTAATATGCTCATTTACCATAAGTATGTGTTTTTTGGTGAAGTTCTTTGGCCCATTTTTAAATTGGTTTGTTTTCTTATTGCTGAGTTTTTAAGATTCTTAAAAACTTACATAACAGTCCTTCATCAGATATATCTTTCACAAATATCTTCCTTTAGTCTCTGGCTTACATTTTTATTCTTTTGATCCATTGGCCTTCTTCATTATGATATATTTTTCTTCTTTCTTTATTATCACTGTGGCAAACTAAAGTCTCGTGAGATTTTGTAGATTGGAACCATCTTTAGGAGAATGGAAGTTTTAAGAAGAGCAGAAAGAGAAAAAAATATTGTTAGTAATCATAGGGCTCTGTGTGTGTGTGTGTGGGTAAAGGCGAGTGGAAGTCTGTTTGTGTGGGGGCACGTATAGACAGAGGGTAATGCAAAAACTCTGGACTCAGGAAGATTCCAGAAATTTGAGGAGAGTTGAATGCTGGGGAGGAAGGATCTGAGTACAATTTTACTTTGCAATTTTGCTCTGGTGTTAGACTTTGTCCTTCCAGATATAAGAAATTTAAAAAGATAACAGTTTTTTTTAAAGGCCAGAGACAAAATTTCTACCACCTATTTCCTGTGCTATACAATCTGGAATTCTACATTTTTATTAATCAATATAAACAGTGCTGGGAAGGCCAGGGGATTGGCCATTCTTGCTTCAGTGATAGGAAAGCCGTCTTCTGGAACGAGCTGGCTGAGGGTTGCGGAGGTTTTGATTCGTGCACGTATGACATTCAATTAAATTACACTGTCTGCTTACCATTAAGGGACATCCTGAAAGAGAAGCATAATGAGGAGAATTATCAGTTGTAGTTTTCGTGCTGGAGAATGCAGGGAGTGGAGTGGTGTGGGTCTCTTGGGTCCAGACATGTGCTGCTGGACTGGGTTCCGGGTAACTTTCCACAAACCCCACAAATGCTCCGAGTGTCTGTGTAAAAGCCATGCTAATTGCAGTCATTTAGGTGAATTGATTACCATTTAGGCCCAAGTGCCAAAAGCACAGTAATGATTCTGCCTATCATTATATGTGTCAGATGAAGTCGACTGTAAGCTTTATTTGATTACAACAATAAATTCTGTCTCTGGCTCTGTAAGCTCAATGGCTTGTCATCCCCACCAGCAAGGCGCTGTGGGGAGGAGTGAGGCAGCCACTTTCTTGCGACTCCTTCCTTCCCACCCCCTCGGGGGCATATTTGGCTCAGTACAAAGCCTTTTTCTGGGCTCCTGCCTTTTGGGGTCTCCTTGCTATGGGGAGACGCCAATCTGCTCTATGCTCTGTTCTTTCTGGCCTGGGGACATACAGGGTCTGTGGAATCTCAGGAGCCCCTTGTTTCTTTCCCGCAGTTCCCTGAAGATGCTTCTCCCTGTGCACAGGTCTCTCAGCTCTTGGCCTCCCTCTGGGGAGGCTGAGTTGTCACTTCCTCTTCAGAGGAAGACGGCTTGTCTCTGAACAAAGTGTCCTGTCTGAAGGTGGGGCTGCCGTGGAGGCTTGTGAGCCGATTACTCAGAAGCGAGTTACTCCTCTTTACATTAAAATATTCCGTTAATTATGTCAGGGCCTATCATGTTCACGTTATGATTCTTTGCAAAAGATACACAAATCGAGGCACAGTAGGCTCTTGAGGCCAGAATACCTGCCAGGCACTGGAATGCTCAACAGAACCTGGAAAGATCAGAGCAACCAAACCGCATCAAAGACCCACCCCTTTAAATCTCTCCACGTGAGCCAGGCCACTTGCAGCCGCCACATAATGCAGGGTTCAGCCTTTGAATTCCCACGTCTCTGAAGAATCTTACAGGTGTGTTAGGGCAACTGTGCCAGGCTGGCGCGAGGGGAAGGAGGAGGTTTTGAACCTTCGTCTGAATAGAAGGAAGCTGCCATAGGGCGCCCTCGAAGGCCCAGCCAATGAGGAGAGAGCCTCAGTGGCCACGCCCTCTGGGGGGGGCGGTGCTAGGGCGTGGCCAGAGCAGTCCCGGGGCAGGGGCTGCAGGCTTGCTGGAGGTGCTGCCTGCGCTGGATCAGCTCCTTCCTGTGAGAAAGAAAGGGGAGGAAGGCCGGTGGGAGCCTGACAAAGAGCTACTCAGTGTGTGCTTGTGTGTGTGAGTTGTTAAGTTTTTTTTTTAAATTGGTTCAGCATCGTCTTGCATAATGAAGGGATTCGTTGGTTCACATTCATACATGCATAGGTATTGACAGAGCTGCTTAAGCCCCACCTTTGTACAGGATCACCCCGCTTCCCCCACTCCGTGATCTCATGACTCTACTGTTAGATATAAATGACCATATACAAGTAATCTAAACATTGAAATTACTAGATTTCTACACTGCCTGGGTGCATTTGGGGTTCTCATGGGAGTCAAGTGTACTCTACAGTATGGAACACCCCCTTTTTCCCTCTCCCTCTCTTTCTCCTCCCCCCTCTCCATGGCTATAGTCTCCACAGCTTATGTGTTACTTCAGATTTGGCGGGTCTATTAAATAAACTTGACTAACTTTCATCTTATCTTAGGTTTTAGTGTAGCTTCCACATATGAGAGAAAACATTCAACCCTTAAGCCTCTGGGTTTGGCTTGTTTCACTCAGCATGATTTTTTCAGTTTCTATCTGTTTACCTTCAAAAGCCGTGATATCATTCTTTGTAATAACTGAGTTGAACTCCATTGTGTGTGCGTGTGTGTGTATAATCACAGTTTTTGGATCCATTCATCCAGTGAAGGGCATAATACCATAATTGCGGTATTGTAAATTGAGCAGCTGTAAACATTGATGTAGCTGTATCTCTGTAATAAGCTGATTCTAGCTCTTCTGGGGGAAAATTCCCAGGAGTGGGTGGGATAGCTGGGTTGAATGGTGATACCATCCCTAATTGAGGAGTCTCCACACTGCTTTCCAGAGTGGCCATATGAGTTTGTAGTCCCACCAACAGTGTGTTAGTGTTCCTTTCTTCCCATGGCCCCTCCAGCATGTTATTGTTTGTATTCTTCATTTTTGCCCTTTCTGCCTTTCTGACTGGAGTGAGGTGGAATCTCAGTGCAGTTTTGATTTGCATTTCTCTAATTGCTAGTGATGTAGAACACTTTCTCATATATCTTTTGGCTTTTTGAACTTCCTCTGTTGAGAAGTTTCTGTTTAGTTCCATAACCCATTGATTGGAGTGATTGTGTTCTTGGTGTTGTGTTTTGAGTTCTTTGTATATTCTGGATATTAGCCCCCTGTTGGAGAGGTAGCAGGCCATGACTTTCTCCCACTCTGTAGGTTCTGTCTTGACACTCTTGACTAATTCCTTAGCTGAGCAGAAGCTTTTCAGTTTAATAGCATCCCACTCATTAATTCATGATTTTAATTCTTGTGCTATGGGAATCTTTGCTCTTTGCCCTATCACTATTTATGATGGCTATCCAGACAATGGCACCTCTAGTTAATTTGACTATTAGGTAGCTGAAGGGAAGGCTTCTTCATCCAGAGGTCCCAGATATAAATGAAGGACCCAACCTATTTGGCAGCTCCATAGCCTGGTGGATTCTCACACAATTCTGGCCCAGAATTCTAGACACAGTTCATGTAGGGGTCTGGCTCAGCTTTGGGTGCGCGCAGAGGCCAGGGCTCTGGGGCTGAAAGGCTACTAGGGGAGCAGCTGGAGGCTACTAACCTTTCCCCCTGAGGAAACAGCCCAGGAGACTCTTCAGAAGCCAGAGTAGCTCAGTCCCTTATGGGAATGCCACCCTCTTCAGCCTCCCTAGTCCCTTGGCCAGGCTCTAGGCTCTTGGTTGGGTTGAAATTTAGGCTGGGGGCAGGGCTGGGAACCTCTTGGCCAAACAGCTTTCCATCAGGTCTGGATAGTTTCCCTCCCTCTTCATGAATTCAGCATAGACTTGCCTGGCAGCCTAGGCACACCCCATGCAACTTATACAGCTTTCTTGTGTCAGTGTTGATGGCAGTAGACTGTTTTCTGGAGCCCAGCAGGGTGGGAGTCCTTTCTGATAGGGTCTCTGCAGGAAGAGGATTGGGGAAAGCTCCTGTCTTCTCACTCTGGCCCCATGTGTCACAGTGTACCAGCTCCTGTGACCCTGGAGCATGCAATTTTGGGTTTATGTGCTTTTTAAGCAAACATTTGATGCTTCTTTTCTGGTTAGTTTTATGGTCACCCAGATATATGCTTTTCACTGGGGTGGGTGTGGGTGAGTGCAGAGTGAGATCAGACTTAGCCCTCTCCCCTGCATTGAAGAATGTCCCCCTAAATTCATGCTTCCTTGAAATCTGAGAATGTGATCTTATTTGGGAAGAAGGTCTTTTCCATTATAATCAAGGTGAGATGACGTCATACTGGATTAGCGTGGGCCTATGACTACTGGTCTCCTAGGCACAGAAATCAGAGACCCAAAGATGCACAGGTGGAGAATGCCTCATAATGACTGATGCAGAGGTCAGAGAGAGTCTACAGGCCAAGGGTCTCCAACACCATCAGAAAGAGGTTCAAAGAAGCAAGAAATAATGCTCTCCTGGAGCCAGGTACAGTGCTGCATGCCTGTAATCCCATCACCTTGGGAGGCTGATGCAGGAAGGAGGATTACGAGTTCAAAGTCAGCCTCTGTTACTTGGAGGCCCTAAGCAACTTAGACTCTCTCAAAATAAAAAATAAAAAGGGCTGGGGATGTGTCTCAGTGGTAACATGCTCCTGAGTTCAATCCCCAATACCAAAAACAAAACTAAACAAATCCCCTGGAGCCTTCAGAGGTATCATGCTCTGTCAAACCTCAGACTTTCAGCCGCCAGCACTGTGAGATGATAAATTTCCATTGTCTTAAGCTCCCAAGTTGGGGCCACCCCTAGGATGCTAACATATCCTTCCACCCATTTTTTCCCCTCTACTTTGCTGGAGGGTCAAGGAAATGGGCACAGTGGAGTTAGTTCCTAAGCCTCCAGGAACCCTAAGGTTGCCAGATTTGGCACTCAAATGAACAGAACAAAACAGGATGCCCATTGCATTTAAATCTCAGATCAACAAAAACTAAGAATTTTCTTAGCAGAAGTATGTCCCAAATATTGCCTGGGACATATTTATACAGATAAACTATTCAAGACTCATCTGAAGTTCAGTTGGGCCTGGGCCCCTGCTCTGGCCTCTCTCTGCCCTTTTCTTTGGGTGCAGGCCTCACAGAGGGCCCTAAGGCATGCTCAGCCCCGCATCTGTGGCAGGTCAAGGTGCTGGCCAGCGAGGCAGGGCTTCAGGTCCATTAGTGCCCCTCCCGCCTGGCTCCCCACACAGTGCCAGCAGCCTGCAGTCTGAACATCATCTCTACCAGCTGGAGGCAAGTCTGGCAGGACTTGAACATACGGAGGAGGCGAAGCAGGGGCGGGCAGTGTCTGCGGGGGAGGCCTTTCAGCAGGAGGGATTGGAGCCTCCCGGTGATTCCCGCTGAGCAGCGCTTGGCATCAGCCTCTGCACTTTGATTTGTTCTATTTTAAACCGTCTTCAATTTCCCTCCTGGGGAGGGGGGACTGGAAGGTGGGGGCTGCAGTGAATCAGGGGACTTGGGAGCAGCTGGGAAACCAGAAGCCAATTGGCAGAGTTGTATTGATGTCTAAGGAACAGAGATTCTAAGGCAAAGGCCAAGAAACGTGAGACCTGGCAACCAGTACTAGTGGCCAGGCTGGCTGGAGGGCTGGTGGGAGGGCGCAGCAGAGAGGAACCTGAGTCTGTGGCTGAGGGGAGGCTCAGGGGCTGGGCTGGAGTGCTAGGTCGAAGCATCTGTAGGTGCTGGTGACGGACTGATTTGGAGAGGGGGCTGGGGGTGGCAAGGTGCCTCTGAGAACACAAGCTGGGTGTCACGAGAGACATTGCCCGAAAAAACAGGGCCCAGCATAAGGGAGAACAGTTGGAAGTAGAGACTCTGTTGAAAGGTCCACAGGTGGACAGAAACACCCAGAGGACTATGTTCCAAGGGAGGTTTGTGAAGCAGAGTGGGGCAGAGAGCCCACAGGCCTGGGGCAGGGGCGTCCACTTGCCTTAGGGGTTGGGACTGTTGTTCTGGCTGCCTTGGACTCAAGGCTGGTATGGATAGGCCCTGGTCCTCGGGGCAGAGGCAGGGCAGAGTCTACTCCTTCTGTGAGCAAGGGCAGCTGCCGTCAGGATGGTACCGAGTGGCGTGAGTGGTGAGCGTGCAGCCGTGGTCCACAGGAATCACAGGTGGGGTCCAGGGCATCAGAGAAAGGGGCTTGGGGGGGACGGCTCTAAACTCGGGATCTCGAGCCACAGTTCTTCAGCTCCACATCCCTTATTGCCCTGGTTCCTGGCCCACAGGGGACAGAGTTTCTGGGGAGGTGCTCTTGGACAAAAGGGCACATTGGCTACTTCCCTCGTTCATTGCTCATTTAGTCACCTAATGCACATCTACCTGTCCCCTGCTCAATGTCATGGAGGCTGGACTAGAAACATGAGTGACACCAAAGGGGTTAGCATCTGGGTGCCAGACATGGGGACCAGCAAGTGGGGCTGTCACTGTGGAAGGAAAGGCCTTGGAAGCCTCACAGACCTGGCTTTGAATCCTGGCCTGGCTTCTCATGACGACTCTCAGCTTCAGTTTCCTCATCTATAAAAAGGGAAGATAACATGAGCTACCGTTCATGGTTGTTACTGCCAATCAGAGACGCAGTGTCTAAATTACAGGCACGCACAGCACACAGCGGGCCTCCACTGAACTAAATAGCAATCTAAGATCATAATATTTGGACAGAACGTTGAAAATTGGCTGGGTTTCATGAGGAATTTATTGTTACAAAACAAGGTCAGGAGTTGGAGTGGTGGCTCAGCAGTTACGGCACTTGCCTGGCATGTGCAAGGACGTGGGTATGAACCCCAGCACCACGTACACAAGCCACATGAAAAACTAAATAGAATTGATTCTCTCTTTCTCTCTCCCTCTCACTGTCCCTCTGTTTTTAAGCAAACAAAACAAAACAAAAAAAAAAAAAAACAAAATCAAGGTCAGGAAGAGAGAGAGGTTTAGATATTTGGTAGTGAATCTTATTTAGCTTTCATGTCAAATTAGGAGGCAGTTTAGATTTTAGCGTAGATGCTGCTTGGGTTCAAATTCTAGCTTAAATATGTATGAGCTGTGTGACCCTGAACAAGTTACTGTACCTCTCTGAGAATAACATATCTATTATGTAGGGAAGTTTGTGAGGTTGAGGTCAACTCATGAATGCAGAGCATTTAGAGTACTGTTCAGCATGCAAGAAGTATTATAGGTGGTTGGTCCTGTGCCTTTGTTATCCAGACCACACAATAAGGAACCAGGTACCACAGATTCCATAACATGGCCACAGCCTGCAGCAGATGGGGACAGAGCCAAAACTTCTGCAGGGCAGTGCAGGTCAGAAATCCTCCTGGTTCCACAGGGGCTAATGCCACTGACCCTGATCTTAGCAGAGATCCCAAACCACCCCTCCTAGAAAGGTGAAGTGTGTGGAAATAGATGGAAGGGGACTGCGTCCTCACCATGAACCATCTTTCCAAGGGCAGAGGCCACAAGTGGAGGAGAGGCTGGGGCCAGGGCCCTGGGAAGCCCACAGCACAGGTAGTTGGAGACCCAGGAGGATGGAGGTGGAGAGAGAGAAGGGTCTGGATGCCAGAGGTTAAGGAGGGTCCCAAGGTGGAGGAGCTGATGGAGGGAACTAACCCTGCAGAGCAGGCAAGAAGGAGCAGGGCCCAGGGGCGGCCATATGTGTGGCCACCAGCACATTAAGCAATTGGGCAGCAGCAGAGGCAAGAGTGAGGTTGTTTAGGAGCAAAGGTGCCGGACCAGGTAAAGGAGAAGTTCACAAACCATTCATCAAGAAGACAACCTCTACCAGGGAGTAGAGGCATGCAGGTCAGCACAGAGGGCCTGGAGTTTGGGGGCGCCTGGTTGCAGAGGACTGGAGGGTGGTCCATGCTTTTATTTTCAGGAAAATTGGGGTGGATTTTTTTTTTCTTGCAAGGGTTCCAAGCCCAGGTGGAATTCAAAATCAAGGGCCACGCACACAATAAGTCATTTGATTTTTCGTGCCAGGCTTTTGGTGGCACCGGTGTATCCTCAGTAGCAGCCTGGATGGAAGTGTCTCCTAGGAGCTGGGTCCCAGCACCTGCTTAGTGCTGGTCCAAGGGAATGAATAAATTTAACTGGCAAAAAAGACCACAGCTAAAAACTGCAAAACACAGACCAAAAAATCTCAAAGCATCCTCTCCCTCTGGGGTTGGTCTCCTCTAGCTTCTTGGCCCTTGTGGTAGAGGTACCCAAGGCTGGTGATGGCACAGCAGGGCTCCAAGGAGTCTGTACTTCATCTTAGAAAGGCAGCCTCTCCCCCAGCTCCCTCCAGACTGGAATGGATGAAGACAGGAAGGAAGAAATTAGCTTGAGATTGCTAGGGCTCGGATATGGTCTGGAAGTTTGGTCCTCAGTGTGGTATATTGAGGTGGAGGAACCTTTAAGAGGTGGGGCTTAGTGGAAGGTAGTGGTTAAATCATTCAGGGGGATGCTGCTCATGGAAGGGATTAATGTAGTTCTCATGGGACCCCAGTTAGTTCCCAAAGTTATAAAAAGAACAAGCTTAGCCTGAGTCCTTCTTGCTTGTGACAAGCTCATGTGACTGCTCTCCTTCTGACATGCACAGTGCCATCCACCACATAGTGACACAGCCAGAAGGCCTTCCCCAGAGGCTAAACCAATGGACCACCCAATCTTGGGTGAGCTAAGTAAAACTCCTTTCTCTATAAAATATCCATATTCAGATGTTTTGTTATAGCAACAGAAAATAAACAAATACAGGGATTCTGAGCTTGTAGGGCCATCAAGAGCCCATTGGACCTGGAAGGGAGGTCAGTCATGCCCACTGAAGCTTCCAGCTGACAGCATTGTGCACCCTGTTGCCTAATTTTAGAGAATTACAACATTTTTAATTAATAAAAAATTTAACTAATAAAAAAGGATCCCAAACCATTCAACTTGTATGGAAACAATATAGTCAGCTTTCTGCTCTGAAATGGTATCTGCCAGGGGACAGTGGTAAGGACAGGTATGGGTGCGGAGAGGGACCTTTTCAGACTGAGAGTGGGCCCAAGGCCCCGGCTTATGATGATCCACGGGCTTCACAGGAACTGATCACCTGCTATGGCTTTGCTTTGAACTGTTAATCCGCTCTTCAATAATTTAGATACTTACTTTCTACACCATAAATGGCTGTTTTAAAATTTAAAGTTTATTTTTGAAACAAGGGCCAATTTTCCAGAGGCATTCTGGATGTTTTGCAGAATGGAAGCTCTCTGGGATTTTACATGTCTTGCTTATAGACATGGGTAGTGCTTCCCTAACCATGGAGGCCTCTCAGAAGCTGTTGTCTGAGGGCCTGGTGGGGGCCAAGAGCTGGATGTGGAGAGGCCCAGACCCAGACTGGCCATGGCACCACAAAGCACGTGCCGGGCTAGAGGCTCAGCAGCCCAGCCAGGCAGTGGAAACAACTCCTACAAAGCTAGGGATGTGAGTGGGGTGGGATTTCTTGGGAAATGGGAGAAATTCCACTTAATTGACTTCCAGGATGTGTGCAGTGCATCTGGACATGAGGAGGAAGACGGCATGGAGCTGACGTCGGAAGTGGCTTGGGACCTTGAACATGGCGCTTGCAGCTTTGGCTCTGGGTACAAGGTGAGTCCAGTAGACTACAATTTCTGCCCAGGTCCACTGCATCCACCGTGGAGCTTGGGCGCGCTCCTAGCCAGCTGGAGGTGGGCAGAGTCTCACAGGAAGCCCAGGAGCCCTATGTTCTGGGCTGCTGCCTGGGGAGGGCGACCTGGGTGAGCACTACTGCCAATCGGCCCTGCTTCCTGTGGGCGGGGGCCAGCTCATGCAGCCTGCTGGACACAGACTTGGGGTCGTGACCCTCGGGCTGAAGGTGGAAGGGATGGCACTTATAAAGGCCCTGCAATTCTCAGCTCCGGCGAGCACAGATCAAACTGTGAGACAGAGCCCCACACTTACCAAGCCAAACTTTCCGGGTGCTGATCCATGCTCTCACGGCGTAGGACTCAACTTCCTAACTTCCTCTCACAACCCTGGGGGCGGAGTAGGTGTCCCTAATTTATAATAAAAGGACCTGTGCCTTGACCTTCGCCCTTCTCTGCTGCCCCGCCCCCTGCTGCTCACCACCCAACCCCTGCAGAGCCATGCCCCCTCCAGGAAGCCCACCTGACTGCCCCTTGGGACTGGGGACCCTTAGGCTGTGTTCACAGCCAGCGCTGCTCTGCGTCTGCCTCCCAACTGGAGGTGGGATTCTGGAGAACTGGGGACTTTCTTTTCCAGCACCTTCCACAGTGCCTGGAACATGGAGGGCAGCCTGATTCCACCGCTACTTAAATCTAAGCAGTTAGGCCTTTGTCTGTACTGTTTTCATGTGATGTTTAATTGGCACAGGAGCCCCACAGCTGAAAACCATGCAGACCATGCAAACACAGGCCTCAAGGATCTTCAGACTCTGGCCCTTCTCTTCGGGGTCCCTCTGCTTCCTGGCCCCTGCGGTTGAGGTGCCCAGAGCTGGAGACAGGGTAATGGCCCAGCAGGGCTCCTGGGGCCATCTCTGCACTTCAGTTGGGGAGGACAGCCCCTATCTCCACCTTTCCCTGCCACTGTGGTCTGTGTAATTTGGGAAGTCCTCTCTGAGTAACTGGATGACTGAGGACCCACAGCTAGGGACACCCTGGGCCACAGGATGCTCTAACAGGTCTGCTTCCCTGAACGGGTTGCACCTCAGTGAGAAAAGGGAAGGGTTTTCCCTGGAGACAGACCTATCCTGAGGAGGCAAGGAGGTGCTGTCTGTCTCTCAAGCAGTCATGGCATGGAGCCTCTCAGGGCCGAAGGTTCTGGCCACTTTAGAGACAGAGAAAATGTTGGTGCAGAGTCACAAGAATCCGAAGTGTGTGTGTGAGAGAGAGAGAGAGGGGTTGTTCTGAGGGTGATGCGTGAGGCCTGCCTAGACGTGACATGACTGGCATCACGGTCCCTTCTGAGGCCTGGTCCCTGGGGCCTGCAGCTGAGCCTGACTGAGGGTGGGTGAGGATGGTTGTCAGGGCTGGTCACTGCCTGGGCTCAGTGTAAGCCTCTGCCCTTAGCCATAGACCATTAGAGTTTCTCAGTCTGAATCCAGATGTTGTGCAGGCTGCTGGTGACGTTGGCCACGTCCCAAGGGGACTCAGGACTGCCCAGCTGCACGGAGCCCTCCCTCTGTGTAGTCCTGTCACTGGCACTCTGATGGCTCCCTCATGAACTGCCTCAGTGCCCGGGGAAGGGTGCCCACATACCTGCCCCTGCAGGTGGCCCTGGGCCACGTGTGAGGACTGCTAGGTCAGGGTCGAGGCTGTCATGGTCACTGTTGTCTGTCCGCCAGCAGGAGCTCATCTTTTACTCTTTTGGGCACAATGAGAAGATAACACCACAAATAGAGTGGTTCTTGTGGATGAAATAAGAGTGCTGTAATCCTGCCACTGTCCCTGGGCCTGGGATTGGGTGGCCCTGGTTGAGAGCCATCATCATGGCATGTTCATCACCAGCACGTGATGGGAGTGTGAGACCTGAAGTCACAGGTCCGAAGGGCCTAGCAGGGAGACCCCTGGGGAGGTGAGCCCCTTGGGTTCAGTGCATTTCTGGCCTTCAAGGCTGCCAGAGAAAGGGGACAAAATTGTGCCCTAGCAGGCATGGACCCAAGGATGCTGTGGTCCTTTGTCCACCTCCCCAGCTATTTAGTTCTCCATTTCTGGAACTGGGCATCCCCTGGGGCAGCTGGCAGTGGGCATGATTTTGAAGATGAACTTTATTCTATATTATTTCATATGTGCTTCAATAACCGCCAACTGTTTATGTCATCCTAAGAGTGATGGGGAGAGCTCGGGTGAGGGAGGGTGTTGTCCTAAATACCTCCAGCCAGGCCAAGTGGGGGATTTGGAAGCTGCGCTGGGAGCCCCTGCTCCTCGGCCCCTCCCCTTTGCTGAGGGCATCTGCTCCCCTTCTCCTTTCACCAAGGCACTCCTGACAAGATAGTGACCACAGCAGTGCAGGGCTTTCCCAGGGGATGTTGAAAGAAGTCACCATGAGTTCTTTGTTCTAGCATTTTCTGCACCCTCCTCATGTGCATGCATGCATATGTGCATGCACGTGCACGCGCGCGCGCACACACACAGAGCTTGTGGTCATGGGACAGCGTGGCTTGGGGCAGAGGTTTGGGCCACTCTAAAGAGGGAGAAAACTGAGGCACAGAGTCAGCCAGTGGCTGCCTCTGGTCAGGAATGGAGACTAACAAGTAGGCCTCCGCTCCTCTGGGGCCTCCCAGCTCCGCCGCCCCTCCAGGGAACTGATAAGTTTGATTAACTGGAACACTAATTGGCGGAGGCCGCAGACAGAGCCCAAGTGTAGCAAGGCTCGTCCTGTTTCCCTTTGATTTACAGGAGCTGGGCAAGGCTGCCGTCGTGGGCATCCTAACAAGTGGGAAGTAATTGGGGAGTCACTGCCTTGGAAGAGTTCAGAGCTCTAGCTCCTGTCCACTCCTCTTCTCAACTGGCAGAGAACCCACTCAGATGGCAGTGGGGCGTTGGGGCTGGAAGTCAGGGTGGACTCAAATGGGAGTAGGTTTATGACATGGGGCCTCTAATTTTAATTATTATTAAAATTATTATTATTATTATTATTTTTAGAAAGAGGGGACAGTGAGAGAGAAAGAGAGAAGCAATTTTTATTTAGTTTTTCATGTGACTTTCATTCCTCAGACACTTTGTTGCATACGTGGTGCTGGGATTTGAACTCGCGTACTTGCGCATGCCAGGCAAGCGCCGTAACCACTGAGCCACGGCTCCAGCCCCAGGAACAGGTATTTTAGAACTGGTTAATCAAGCAGCCCCCAAAGAAGACAACCATGGTTGCCAGGGCAGGAGGGAGGTGCTGGCTGTCTCCCACAGTGAACCATCTTGTCCCTAGACAGAGGCTCAGAGGAGGAAGCAATCTGGCCGGTGGCAGCACCAGGAAAATCAGAGTGCAAGATGTGCAAATGCCCCCTCCTCTGGCCACCAGGTGCATGCAAGTGAGTGTGAGTGTGTGAGCTCACACTGGGCCTCTCTCTCCCCATCATCCACTCCCAGAGGTCATGAGAGTACCCTCGCAGGGCCTGGCGCAGTCAGCGGAGGCAGCACATCTGGGTTTGATGTGGCTACAGTTTTCAGCCCAGTCTTTACCTCTGGTGACATTTTGGCTTTCCTGCGCAGTCTTTCATCCTTTTCTCATCTTACTGAGAATGCGGGTAGGAAAAGGAACTATTTGTTAGCTTCCCACAGGCTTCCAAAACTGCCAATAGGCCCTAGCCAGGACGGTTTCTGGGGTAGGATACCAGTTCAGGCTGCCACTTAAAATTAGCATCCATTGGCTTTTCTGGGTGACAGCCCAGGAGCAAAAAGGCTGAAAACCCAATTTTCCTACCAGTGACAGAGGAAGGAGACTGGATGTCGCTGTGGTGGTGAGCCCAAGTTGAGGGGCCCGCGGCGGGCTGGAGAACCAGGAGGGAGTTCACTCTTCCAGGCTGTCACTCTACCACTTTCCGTGGGAGCCGAGCTCCCTCAGAAATAAAAATGCCACTCTGAATTTAAACGATCTGTCCTCCTGGGAAATTCTTCCCAGCGACAGGACTGTTAACATGGAAAGCAAAAGGGAAACAATGTGGTGGTTCAGAAATCACTGTCTTCGGGGGGCTGCAAAACTCAAATAGCCCGCGGGCAACTCCTGGGAGGAAGGGCCTTATTTTGATCTGCCAAGCGAGAGGAATATTGCTTGACAAAGTTTCTGCTTGACATGAAGGGAAATCTTCCGGGAGCGATGCTTGCAAGGACCAGGCCTCAGTGAGGTGGTGCATGAAGCAGAAGTAATCGCTTTATGTGTGAAACTCTGTGAGCCCGGCAAAGACGGAGCGGAGCAGCTTTCGGATGGGCCTGACCGCGGAGAGGGTACAGGGTGGCCCAGCGCTGGTCTCTGTTTGGTTTTGGCACCCGCGAGTTTCCTCACCAAAGGCGCCTATCGCTAGGGGGCGCTGGAGCCCTTCCCGAAAGCGCCCTGACGGCTGCTGTAACCGAAGCCCTGTCCCCAAACAGCCCCAGGCCCAGGCCTCCCTGCTCAGCCTCCTGTCCCTGGAGCCACTAGAGGTTGGGACGTCCCTTCCCTCCTGCAGAAGCCAGAAGCCGGGGAACTGAGGAGGAAGGCGAGAGGGAATGGAGGACGGATTTTATGGAAAGGTGTTCTCTCCCCCAGAGCTGCTTCTCTCTGTGAAGCCAGCTAGGACCATGGCCTCTCTCTGTGTCCTCTATGTCTCTTCTCTGTGTTCCATGGTGTCACTTGTCAATGCTTGAGGCTGAAGCACACACCCCAGACCTGATCTCGGAAATAATGTCACAGCTGAAGTGGAGAGATTTTAAAATCTGCTTATTTTTAATCTTTTTTTTTTTTTTTTTTTTGCCAGAAAGTTGGGGATGAGCGGCACTAGTTGCCTGTGATGTCCTGAGTAATGAAAGTCTATCTTGTCTCCCAAGGGAACCTATGGTTTTCCCTGTTAGTCTTAGAAGGAGACATAGACACAACCTGACTGACTGACTGTAACCCAGATGGCTTTTGCCAGGGTAAATCCAAAAGGAGAGGGAGTGGAGGAGAGAGACACACACTCAGAGGAGAAGGGATATCATGGATGTAGTGACAGAAGCCGTCCTAGGTAGGATTTTGGGAGACTTGTCTCTGGAATGGGTAGACTGAAATCCCCCTAGTATTAATTCCGGAAGAAAAATTTTGGACTTAGGGCAGACTTCCGGTCTCTGTTATCAGCCACTGAGTGATAAGAATCCAGGTGGTTGGGACAAGAGCGCTTGCTCACAGGCTTCCTTGAAGTTCCATTTTCGGGCTTTCAGTCATGTCAAAGAGCTTGTCATTTTGACTCCTTGGGCATTTATGCTCCCTCACATTGATAAAGTTAACTTGTGAAAATTTTAAAGAATTCCTTTTCACCCAGTGGACCACTTGTAACTCCTGTCAGTTCTACGCAGTGAGCTATGTTGCGTAGAAATAGCCATTGTGGATGGAATTCAGGAAATCTCTGCACACATGTAAAAGAATGTGATTTCCCTTCCTAATGCAAGCTGAATGCCTGTGGCCAGGGCCTGCTAGAGCCCAGCTCACAATTCACTCTATAAGCAGGAAGACTATCACCAAGCCTCTCTCTTGCCCTAGAAGTCAAATTTATGCTTATAATTTTAATTTTCCACAGCTTAAATCCCAGAAGGATTTATTAAATTTGCTTTGTGGAACCCATTAACTCTAAACTGAATAATGATGTTACTCTAGGCTGAGAATCAGTTTATAGTAAATTCTCTATACACAGGGCTCTAGGAATCCTATATTCCTCTATGACAGAATTTTAAGTCAGTTCATAAATGAAAAGGTTTACTCAATTTACCTAAAAGTTATTAGTAATTAACTGACATCAGGAGACCATTGCTTGCAGAGGTGAATAGCAAATGAGAACACTGGCAAGAGAGGATATTCATTATGTGGCTTAAATTAGAAGGCAGAAAATTCTAACGGCTTATCAGTACCTCTTTGGTACCCTGGCTTAATGTTGTGGTTAAAATGGGTAATGATGATCTATAAATAACTTTTATATTTTGTTTGTGGGCTTGGTAGTATGACCAAAGTCAAATGAATAGCTTATGGAAAATCTAGGGAAATAGTTGAATGATCTTTCTTCTAGAAATGGTGGGCGATCACTAACACTGCATGGTAGTCTTGCTTCTCTGCAATGAGGTAAGCTGAGGAGCTAGAAATCCTGGAGGGCAGAGAAGAGCTTAAACCACATGCTTTGTTAGCATCGGGGGCATCTTTGTATGAAACACACACACACACACACACACACACACACACACACACCCCATGACTGTAAGTTATAGCAGCTTTGGAAAGATCGAGTGCCCCATGCATAGAGGAGTGGAAGGCAGTGTCTTCAGTGCCTGCCTGGGTGGCATTGCTGTTGCACTACGAGATGTAGTAAAGGGTACTAGCTGGCAGCAGTCTCTGCTCCCCTTGGCTTGAGCCATTTCTGTGAACTTGGATGACTCACTGAATTCTCTACCTCCTGTCAGACCTCCACCTTCTAGTGTACTATACATATTATGGACTGGGGTGCAGGACTCAGATTACTTCTCTGCAGGAAAGTGGGATAGATTTGGGTATCTATGGAAGGGGTAAATTCTTGCTATGTTGCCCTTCCAGGGTTCCTAGGATTGAGCTTGCCCCCCGCCCCCTTACCGGAGATCAAATGCTAGCCCATCCCACCTGGAGTAGGTGGCAGCAGTTCTTGCATGGGTCTTTGCCATCCTCTGTACTACAGCAAGTGAGTTGCAGTGCCACAGATAGGAGGTGATGTGGCCTGGGGCCTTCCAGCTTCCTCTTTGGGATTCTTCCATTCCAAGAGCATCTCTGAGAGCTGATTTTGCTTTTTAGCAGGAAAAAGAAATAGCTGCATTTGGGAGTAGACCAGGACGAAGGGAGGAAGAAAAGGCAGTGAACTGGGAGCTCAGTGGGCAGGGTTAGGGAGTTCATGAAAGGCAGAATTCTCTCATCTTTTACGGTGCTTTAGAAGCCAAGAGAAGTGTCATATGCCTGTAATCCCAGCTGCTAGTGAGGCTGAGGCAGGACTGCCAGTTCAAGGCTAGCCTGGGCCACTTAGATCCTGTCTCAAAAATTTTGAAAAGGGCTGGGGATATGGCCCAGTGGTAGAATGCTTGCATGAAGTCCTGGGTTCAACTCCCAACACAGAAAAAAAAAAGTGCCTGAGGACTGGTTTTGATTTGATGCTCCTTTTCAGGTGTTATACTTAAGGTAGTAGAACCTTGTGCATATATTAGGTAATGTATGAATGTAAAGAAACAAACACAAATTCCATAGAATGTGGCAGCAGCATATCTCACACCCAGATATTTATTTTCTAAGATACAAGTTTATCTCCACTGTTTGCTGTTTTTTGCATTTGTTCAGACATTATGTTTAAGGAAAGCAGTGTAGAGAGCGAGGGTAGTCATTTGCCTGTGTTTTTCTGGATTTCCCATTTTGAGCCTGTTAAACTCTAATTCAAGGAGAACAAACTAGACCAGTTTGCCAAGAGGAGTGACCTGATTCCCGTTGGATCCACATGTTATCAAGTTGAGGTTGTCACTACAAAGCAAGTGTGATGAAGTCTGCCTTTTCAGACTAAAATCAAAGCCCTGGCCTGCCAGCCAGAACTGCTGAACGAAGCATGCCCTAATCAGCCGGGCTGTATGTAGATTTAGACATAGCTCCAGGAGGCTGCAAGCCTATCAGGCCCAAACTGATTATTCTAATCAAGTGTTTTAATTAAGCACACTTATTGCCAGGATCACAGGAATGAGGCCTGCTCTCCAGTAGTAATGGGAGATCTTTTTTTTTTTTATTCGTCTTTACAGTTAGAGGGTTTGGCTTTGTAGGGGTGTATTTAATGCTTTTCTAAAGTAGGCCATGGGAGAGTCCTCCATGAAGTACACTCTCCTGAGCTGGCATTCTGGCGAGAAGACAAATTCATAAAATAATAAGAGATATTACCAGCTGGGTTGCAGATCAGTCAATACCCCAAGAACTGCATCTTTTTACATCCTCGATGTAAATCACAGAAGCAGTACTGGCTAGCCCAAGATTTGAAAAAATGTATAAACGCATACACATTGGGTTGGCTTTTATTGGAATGCCTAGATGCAATCTATAGTCATCAAGTTATGGAAAATTCAGGTCACATATAAAGTTAAGAAGGCAAATGAAAAGAACAATACAAATCAGACAAAATTTACATCTCAAAATATCATGAAAGCATTTTGACTGGCTTTGTCTAAAATACTTTGAATATCAATTTCTTTTTTTGTAAGCTAATTTTTTTTTCATTATACAGTCCCCCAACCCCCCAACTCTTAGAAAAAGATCTTTGTTTATATGTTCCCCAAGGTCACCATTTCTTGTAAAAGCATGTCCAGATCACAAGCCTTTTTAGAAAGAAATAGGCTCATTATACCTACGAACAAGACACTAATTGGGTTGATTTGACTTCATCTGAAATAAGCACCAGGAGATTCTCCAAATGTGTCATTTATCGGTGCCAGTGTAAAGACCAATCCAAGTCGAGAAGAGGTTAAGACTGATTTCACTTCTGTCATGTGGTACAAGCTTTTCCATGGTCAATACATCAGAGACATTTCTGAGAATTTAGACTCAGAGCCTATTTCACCCAAAAGTACTTACAGCATGCTAAACACAGTCCTGCAGAAGTTCCATCACACAGAACTGCATATACCTAAGTTAACAGTTAAAAAATAAAATGTAAAACAGAGCCATGTTTATGTGGTTTGAAATCTCATAGTTTTCTAAATTTGGGCTTCATAATACTTGCCAAAGGATTTCCAGGATAAAAAATATTAATGCTAATCTGTGCTTTCATTCTAATAAAATATCAGCATTCATTAGAAGATTAATTACTTCGGTATGCTCTACCAAATACACAAGGACAATAATAGCACTGTAAATTCAGTAGCTATTTTGAAACTTTCCCAGCCAATCTGTTTAATAAACACGCCTACTGTGCAATTTAGAGTATGTGATACATACAAAGCAGTTAGAAAATTATTTTCAATACATCACTTGAACCTTTATGTTTACGACATGTTCACTTGCTATATTTTATCACCATTATACATAGAGGAAAACAGTGTGTACTATAGCTCAATGAACTGAGAAATATTTTCTAAAAATATTTTTGTGGCTGAATTTAGTGCTCACGAAAGAGATTTGTCAGAGCGGCTGGGCCGGCACAGAAGTGCAGTGGCGGCCACACTGGCGCCCACATGCTCATGTGCAGGGGGCACGGCTGTCAGTTCCCTTCCTGCTGGGTCTGCTACCCAGCTTCCCAGAGACAGCAGAGGCTGCCATTCAAACCAGCCCCCAAGATGGTTGGGTCATGAGGGCTAATAGGAGCTTCTGTCTCCCTATTTTGGTCCCTCTTACTGACTGGAGAGTCCAAGTCCTGGTCTTGGACTTGGACAGCAGAGTGACCTTGACCGGCTCCCTCATCGCTGTTCGGTTTCTGCTGTCTTTCTTAGACCTTGCTACTTAGGGTTATGGTCACCACAACATCAGATCCTTTCCTCCCACAAATGTTTCTGGAACATCTGATGTGGTCTCTCTCCTCCATCATGAAATGGAGGTCAAGGGACAGTACTATAACAGTGAAAACCCTGTGGTTAATCATATCAACTCCCGGTTGACTTTCAGGGCCACAAGAGGGCCAGAGAACCTCTTCTCCCCTGTCTCCCCCCAATATCTTCTGTTACATTCCACTAGCCTTGGTTTTCTGTGGTGCCTCTTAATCACTAATGGTTGAGGTCACTGGCTTGATGAAAAAGAGAAGAGAAAGGAGCAGTTCTCTGATGAGCCACCCACGTAGGATTGCACAGTCCTATCCATCTAGTGATAGGAAGTTGCACATTTTCCAACCTAATACAAAAATATTAACACTTCTGGACATTATAGGCATAAGTTGTTATATCTCTACAATATAATAATTTATACTGTACAGCTATAACAATAAAAGGTGCAATCCTTTTTAAAAAAATCACACAGTTCACATGTTTTTATCATTTTATTTTTAAGTATAAACTTTTTAAACACTTTACATAAATTAACTCCTCTGAGACTAATATTTGATGTACAGTAAATTGTAATTCATATAAAAATCCATAAACAACTTGTCTCACATAATTTACAAAAAAATCAGGGTTTCCTTTGCTTATCGGTGACAAGGATTCTATTTGCCAGTTTTTTTCCCCAAGGCAAACCACGTTAGCATTGTAAAATCCATTATTAAATCCCCGCTGGAGCATGAGTCACTTGTGCCAATGTCCTTTTACAAAGCAGCACAGGGAAAGAAGTCGGGTTGTCTAGAAACAGTAATTCTGCCCCACATTTTAAAATGAACAGAGATATATATCACATCTTATGCAGAGAGACTACTTCTTGTAAGCAAAGGTCGACAATTCGGTAATATCTGGAAACACCGTACGCATTTTTAAAATTTTAGTTAAATACAGTGCCTCAAAGGAACCGATGGCCCAGAGCAAAGTGCTTAGGCCTTTTTTCCTTTATGATTTTTTTCTTTTAATACTTTCAGTCCAACTGAGTGCAGCGATATGCATATGTAAACATATTCTTTAAAGCCGATCACCTTTAAGGTCATTCAGAAAAAAGTTCTGTTTCTGTATCGTGTCGCGTGTGCGCGGTCGGTCGCAGCGCCGCTCTCCGGGAAGGAGAGTCCGGTCGGACTGTGCTCCGGGACCGTCCGAGCACGGCGTGGCGTGGGCTCCAGGGCAGCGCGGCAGAGCAGTCCGGCTCGGAGCGCGGGCGGGCGGCCCGGGGGTTACCTCCGGCCGATCTCGCTTTGTCGGAGGAACTGGATGTTGTTGGCGCTGTCGGCCAGCTCGGGGTACTGCTCCACCGAGAGTACGTAGTACCCGTCGTAGCCCTGCACCTTGCCGGCGCTCAGCAGCTGCCGCTTCTCGCCCTCCGTCCAGAGGCGCGCGCCCTCCTCGCCGTCGCGCACGCGCTGCTGCTCGCGCGCCCAGGCCCGGGCGAGCGCGCGCTGCCGCGCCTGCTCCAGGATGCGCGCCTTCTCCTCGTCCAGCGTCATGCCGTAGCGCACGTGCAGCGCCAGCGCGCCGAACTGCATCTCCACGTCGGCGAACCTGCGAGTCCTGCCGTTGACCACGGTGGTGGACTGCGACACGGTCACGTTGATGCCGTTCTCCAGCGCCTTGCGGCCGCTCGTCAGCCGCAGCGTGCCCAGGTCGCTCTCGGGCGTGGTGGTCTTGATGAAGTAGTGCGTGTCCTTGCCCTCGATGGTGAAGTGCAGGTTCTCCAGGTAGAAGGCGTTGTTGAGCACCGCCGCCACCTTGATGCAGTCTTCGTTGGCGATGTTGAGCACGTTGGTCTGCACGCGGCCCTGGCTCACGGCCAGCATGACGCCCTTGCCGATCAGCGACTTGACAGTGGCGAACCACAGCCACGACTGCTCGCTGCCCGCCCTGCGCCTGCTCACCTGCACCTCGGCCATCCTCCCCAGCGACAGGAAGGCTTTGGCTTGCCGCGCCACTTGCTGTTGGACTCCGAAAATGGGCTGAAAAAGGAAACAACAGGGGAGCGCTGTCAGGTTACCTGTAGCACCTGTTGCTGGGGAGCTGCACTTCCTGGCGCCTCTCCCACGCCTGACCAAGAAAAGTGGGGTTCTGGGTGGAGAGCGGGCGAGCATTTGTTAAAACCCCAACTGGTTCTTCAGAGATGAAAGGCTTACACGGACTGGGCAGAGGAATGTTCTCAGGACCGCCTCCCCCTAAGATGATCCAAATGGTTTTTGAAATGTTAAAGGAGGGAACTCCATCATGTATTATTGAAAGGGGTTTTTTTTTTTTTTAAAGTTCTAAGCTGGGCAAACTGTGTCTTTAGCTTTTCCCTTAGAATTCCTAGATGCTCTTTATGCACAGCCACCCTATTGGGAAACCCAGTTTACCAAGCCCTCTTGCAGCAGCTTTCTCCATGGGAGGCTGAGGAGAAAGAAAGCACAGAGCACGGAGGATTGGAAAGGCTGGGGGTGCCCGGGGGCAGATCACTGGGCCCTGTTTATATGCTTTGAAATACTCGAGCTCTGATTTAAGTCAGCTCTGCCCCCTGCCCTGGTGAACAGAGTTCTCAGAAGAAAATCTCCAGCCTAACTGCAGATCTGAAATGTAGAGGGACGAGTGGGCAGTGGGGCAGCTGGAGAGGGGTATTGCTTTAGGAAAACAATTATTTTTCCACACACTTAGTGACAATGTCATCTCCACTTGCAAGTGTTTTAGTTGGGGGCATCTTAACCAAGACATTTCTTACACTACCAGATGTTGTCTGGCCAGTGTTTCCCAGATGGAAACATCTGTTTCATTTGCAGCAGTGAAAGAAACATTTGTTTTCTGCACTTGGGGGCAGCCTCTGTGTCTTTGCCCGTGATTCCCTAAGCTGTCCTTACTGTGCACTTCTTTTGACAGGGAACTTGAACCATATTAAAAGGCTGCCTAGGAAAAAAAAGTTGGCAAGCCCATTTGTACAGTTAGATTTAAGTGTTTTCAGACGTGTTGGAATATCATACACAATTAGGAAGTGCCTGTTCAGACGCATTAGGAAACTTCAGTATGCCTGCATGGCCCTTTATCAGTGTAGATAACATTTGCAATTAGAAATGTTAACATGGCTCCCAGGACCTAGAAATTTGATGGGTTTTGCTTTTTAAATGTAAAGGTGACATCTGGAAAAAAAAAAACCCTGCTTTCATGTTATGTATGAAACATGTACTAGGAAATAGAGAAACTGGCAGTGTGCACACCCTGTGTGTGCGTACCCTGTGTGCGCGTGCACTGTACTCGTGATCGCCTTTTCTCTTTGTAGTCACTGAAATTACAGGGAATTGCTGGGGGATTAATCTTTCTAACTCTGCATTCTCTTCTCCTTATCACTAATGGGCAACCCAGTTTCTTGATCTCTAATTATTCTTGCCTTAAGCTAGAAATCCTGGTGTCTTGTTGTGCGTTCCTTTCTGATTACTGAATGGTGAGAATTTAAAGTGCCACTTTCTGATATGGCAGTGTTGTCTTTGCAATTTTCCATCCTATTTCTAATGTTATTTCTCACAACAGTTGCAGGCCTGTTGTTTTCAGGAAAATTCCACAAACACCTGGTTGTAGGTAGAGCCTGACTGTGAGGACCTTTTATTTTTAGTTTTAATTTTTTCCCCATGGAACACTGTGAATATTTTTAAGAGGTGGAACTCTGTGGCATTGTTTGTGGGTTGCTAATTTGTAATATGCATTCCTTGCCCTCTTGTTTACTGTATCTTCACCTTCAGGGACCAAGTGTCATAAATGAACTTTCATGGGGTTCTCTGTAGAAACCCAGCACTCAAAATTCAGCTTCTGCATTTTATTACCTTTTGATAATGTCTTTCTGTGTTTTTATCAGCACCACTAAAAAGAGATTTAAGCCTGTTTAACAGGCTCCTGGTTTGCTGAACAGAAATGCAGAGGAAATGTTGGATTTTCCCTCTTCAAAAGGGCAAAAAGATGAAAAAGTGTCTTTGGTACGGTTTTCACAAGGGTAGTTTGATTAAATATGGGTAAATAAGACACAAGCGAGCCACTTGTCACCTTTTCATAGTTCTGCTTTTTGTTTCTTACCGGCACATCATCCCACTGCTGACTCTTCACAAGTTCGTAAGAAGGTTCTGTTAAATCGAATTTGGGAACAGGGAATCCAGGAATAGCATTGTGCAGATGGAAGCCAAATGTCACCAGCCAGCTGTTAACATCTAGGAGAAGAATGTTCAAAGTGAAAGGTGTTAGGGTTTATGTACTTCTATAAATTTACATTCTTACCTTAAAGCATCTTGGATTTCACAAATAATAACTGGAAAATGAGTGTGTGTCTGTCTTCCTTCTACCATTTCAAACCTACTTTCTATTTTTAGACATGAAAACAATAACCTCAATAACATACTTATGGCAAAGGCTATGGAAAAGGCAGAGTATTAGATACTCAGACTGGATAAACTGTCACAAGTGTGAAATTGCATCCTGAGCCAGTAATAATGATAAAAAGGGTAATAACAATGCACAGCAGCATGAAAAAGACATTGTTGTAGAAAACAAATGAAACCTGTTTTGTAGTTAGTAAAGGCTGTTCTTAAATAGAAGTTGTGTGTTATTAGCTTTCAAAAGCTTGCCTAAGGATATGCGGACTTCTACAACCCATTTTCTATTAATAAAAACCCTCAATTGAGAGTATTAAAATGAACAGTTGATTCTTAATCAAAGATGAATGCTAAAAGCTGGTAAGACTGGCCAAGGGCACAGAAGTTCTGATTACCATCAGTTATGACTTCAAAGGCTCGCTGTGCACAGGTGGAGACAAACTTTTTGGGCAGAGAACCTGGAAACCTTTAAAATGGTATTTTAAAATATTGCCATGTGACTCCAAAAGCCATTAAGCGCAGAATAAGGCTTTTATTCTATTCCGGAGGTTATAATGTTACAGAACTACTCAGCAGGCTTGCAGCTTTATGAGTACAGTTGGGTGTAGATTATTTTATATATTAAGCACATTGCTGGAAAATTTGAAATTGCATTTCACCTAATATATTTTATGCTGTTCCATCTCTCTTTTGATGTTTTTCAGAAAATGCTGCTATGGCATTCCCTGCAGTCCAAGTTGCTAGGAGAGGATGAATTCAGAAGCTGTGGGCTTTCCAGCCTTTCAGGCAGCCCCTGTCAACATGCCTTAAATAACCAGCGGTAAACTGCTTGTCAGAATGATGGAGAGCCACTTGCTTCCTATTTCCTTCTCTAGGGCACAAACTCTCACCTCATCGCCAGGCAGGCAAGTTCTTTGTCCATTTGCCTACAGAACCAATGGTATTCTCTCTCCTTTAAGTGGGCTGGTGGTAGTGGTGGTGGAGAGAAATAAATCCCCAGGTAGTGGTACTTTTTTGTAGGAGTATGTAAAAGATTACAGGGGAATCTTAGGTTTTGGGGAAAATTCTTTCTCCCAACTATTGGAGTCGGGAGGGCGAAGAATCTACTTTAAACACTGTCTGCCTAAGTACACATGGAAGGATCTGAAGTATCGAAAAGTACTGCCAAATGACGTGATTTGAATACAGAAAGGCACTGAAACACCCTTGATGTGAATACCAGGAGTGGGTGGCTGAATCAGGATGCTGTAAGAAGGGACGTCCAGCTGGCTCATATGGAAAAGAGAGAAGAAAAGCTTTAGGCAGTCTGGAAAAGGAGGAAGCAGATGTGAAATTAACAGGGACAGCATTTTGAGAGCTGTCCTGAGAACTGGGAGAATAGACATCTCACTATGATTCAGATCCTGAGCTAGAAAAGAGGCAGCCTGAAGGAGCATCCAACGTTAGCTACCAACCAGCCAGCCAGCCAGTCAGCCAGCGCCAGCACCAGCACGAGCACCTGCACCGTCACCTCCAAAAAAAAGGAAAGAAGCTTCCTTCGGGAAACCTAATGTGGTAGAGAGGTTAATTATGGCGATGGAATTGAGAGTTGAAAGCAGGAGTGTTCAGAATTCTTGGAGTAGAAGATGAATGAAGAAATTAGCCAGTGCTCATAAAGGCCTTGTCTTTCTTACATCCTGGTGGTTCTGTGGCAGAAGTGGGAACTGATGGTTTAACTCTTAAAAAACTAAAAGAGTAACATGCACCAAACTTGGAAATATCTGAAACCGAGAGCCTGAACAATCACTCCATGCCTCTTAGTAGTGTCTTCATGAAAGAAGTGCACCAAATGACAGTGAGACGGCTGAGAGACAGACGTAGAGGAGAGACAGGCTCCACGGGGAAGCAACGGATGGCAGAAGCTGCTCTCGTTATTCTGACCTGATGGCAATGAAGAGGGGGCTAAAACCTCCCAGGGATGAGCTGGTGTGTCACCTGTGTTGTTGCCCATTATGGCCACTAGAATTTTAATATGAATTAAGAAACCCATCATTATACATTTGTAAGGTAGTTACTACGTAATGAAAAATTAGGTATATTCTTACACTTTATGCTGCAGGTAGGTATCATGTGTTCCTGTCCTGATATAGCCTTGCCATAGGCCCAGAGCAATGGGATCAATTGAGCATGGACTGGAAGCTCTGAAACTGACCCAAAATCTTTCCTCTTAATAAGTGATTATCTCAGATATTTTGTTGGAAAACCAATAGAACAACTGAGTCTAAAATAATTATTCTCATAAAGCTACATTAGTAGAACAGTTGAGATTGTAACTCCAATTTTGGTTCCCTTAGATTATGTTTTGCTATGCCCTTGGTGGGTCCAATACATGAATTTGACTATCTTTCACCCAAACCGGGGTTTAGTTCCAGCCTCCACAAATGAGTGAAAACATTCATCCCTGAACTCTCTGGGTTTGGCTAACTTTGTTCAGCATGATTTCTTCCATTGCCATCCATTTACCTTCAAAGGCCCCAATATTGTTGTTTTTAATAGCTGAGTAAAAAATCCATTATATATATATATACATATTCATACATACACATATACCAGAGCTTTTGGATCCATTCATCCAGTGAGGGGCTTTTGGGTTGTGTCACTGTAATGTGCTGATTCTAATTCCTCTGGGAAAATACCCAGAAGAGAGAGAGAGCTGGGTGGAGGGTGGAGGGCAGTTGGGGGAATGGGAGAGGGAGGGAAGACAGGGAGAGATCTAGGGAGACAATGTAGCATAATCTTCATCCCCCACCCTCCACTGTGGAAGTCAATATTTATGCAATCATTTAATTTTAGAAAAATCACAAACATATGCGTATGTGTGTATATATATATATATATATATATATATACACATTTGTTATAGAGGTGTAATAATCAGAGACTAGGTGTGGGCGATATGGGGGTAACGGTTTAGTAGCAAATGCGTAACATTGTTACCTTATACACATTTATGATTGTATAACAACTTCTTAATAAAAAGTATATATATTGGACTGGAGTGGTGGCTTGGTGGTTACAGTGCTTGCCTGGCATGCATGAGTATGCGAGTTCAAACTTCAGCACCATGTACCCAACAAAGACCAAGGAATGAAAGTCACATGAAAAACTAAATAAAAATTGCTTCTTTTTCTCTCACTGTCTCCTCTTTAAAAAAAAAAATATGTGTGTATATATATATATATATATATATACACACACACACATATATATATATAAAGGGGCTGGAGTGGTGGCTCCGCAGTTAATGGTGCTTGCCTGGCATGCACAAGGACGTGGGTTTGAACCCCAGCACCATGTACACAATGAAGTATTGGAGCAATGAAAGCCACATGAAAAAATTGAATAAAATTCTCACTGTCCTTCTCTTAAAAAAATAATATATATATTAAAAAAAGAAACTCCAATTTTAGAACTCTGAGTTTATCATGTCTTCTGCTCCCCTATGTCTTTTCCCTTTCGTAAATGTAAATGATTGGATTCCATGACATTTCAAAACTTGTGGCCCAGAGCACTGACAGAAAAGGAATTAATTAAGTTTCGTTTTATCTCTGTAGTTTTTCTGTGAATTCATAAACACATACAGTTAAATCCAATTATTTTTTTCTATTGATCTAGTGGTTACAGAAATTTAGGACTTTGAAAGAAATTAAAAAAACTTACCTGTGATGTAGTCTTTTACATCATGAATTTTGCTTGCAGGGTTATTATTCCTAAACATATACAGATTGAAAGGGGCTGGGTCCTTTCCAATTCTTTTCCAGATTTCTATGTCAGGTGTTGTCCATCGTCCTGCCAAAATGTCATAATCTCTTTCTCCAAAGTGGATTAATTTGGTGAGTGGGTCATACAAGCCACCATGAAATCCAATTACAAGTTGAAAGTCAATGTTGGAGTCAAAATAGATCTCACCATATGCGGTATACTGAATCTGTTTTAACATAAGCCCGTTGCTACTGAAAACAGCCAGTGGCGTCCCTGTGTTATCTGATGCAATGTAGAATTCATCCCCACTGCTGATTTCCATGGCAAAAAGATGTCCTTGGAGATCATAATAAAGGGAGGTAATTTCTGAACTCGAATGGTTGTAGACATGTGTAATCCTAGTGGGATAAGTTAGGTCAGCATAAAAAAACTGCAGGTGCTGTCCTAGACTGGTTTTGCTAGAAACACGCCTTCCCAGGCCATCGTAACGATAGATCACTGTCCAGCCACTGCCTTTACTATAAACTCGAGTTAGGAGCCCCTTGGAGCTATATTCAAAGATTTCTGTGCCTCTTTGACGTAGGAAACCATCTTCATCCAACCGATATTGAACGTCACCCAGTCGAGTGATTCTGTCTCGTAGGTCATAGCGAAGAGGTGTCAAACGTGCACTGTTGCTTGGATTCAATAAATGGAGGTTTCCATTCAGATCATAGTTGTATCGCCACATGATCTTTTCATTTAGGTAAACTGTTTGAAGCTGTCCATCAACATCATATTCATATGCGTATTTGGTAGTGTTGGCAAAGGGCCCTATTTTAATCTCTCTCTTGGTTACCCGACCCATGTTATCATATTGAATTGTAATCCAGTACATGAGTGACCTGAATATCTCATACTGAATCTCCTTGATGCGGCCATGGGCATCAAAGTGCTTCGTATAGGTCATTACAGCTGTGGAAATGATCTGGTTAATATCATAATAGATAACTCCAAATTTTCCAAACTGCTCAACTTTTCCAGAAATGTCATCAAACTGATAGAGATCAATGGGCAGTGGAGTTTCATTGATGACACCCTGCATGCTGGTCACTCGAAAGCTGTTGTCATAGCTATAGTCAAATCTCGCATTTACCATCCCATCTTCACTAAAGCGGAAAATCTGCCTGTCAATCAAGGGGCCAATTTGCCTGTATCTAATGGTGCAAATAAAACCATCGCTCTGGAGATTTACTGTTTTTAGGACTCCTGCTGTTTCATCATAGGTAAAACTAACCCTTGTGCTGTCATATAAAATTTCAGAGAGCCTGGTTTGCCTTCTGTATTTGAATAAGACCCTCCGACTTGTACCCAGGAAGGCCGTTTGCAGAAGCAGCCCTTCCTCGTTGTAGTCTGTGATGATGGAGGCGTTGCTTTCAGGGGGGTTGTAGATGTTTCGGTAGTAGCCAATGGACCGGATGGTCTGCATGGTGTGGCGAGCCACGCTGGGCATCGTGATGGCAGACAGACGGTCCCACATGTCGTATTCAAAGATGTACTGCCGCTGGCTATGAAGCAGAAGAACCATGGACTGTAAAGAGAGCACCGTGTTATCCGGTGTTTGCAAATGGGGGACGCGAAAGCAGATTTAGTGACCATACATACACAGCAACATTCCGCCTGAGAAAATGGTTTTCATTTTAATTGAGTTATCCTTGACCTCACATGTTGTTAATGATTCCCTACCTAATTTGCTTGGATGCTTAATTGTGAGGGGTTCTGCAGTTAGTGGCTCAAGATTGACAATGTGCTGCTTGTCGTGACTGCAGCATTTTTTTCCCAGGCATTCACAGCCAACCGGCAGATTGTCAATGGACTTAGGCAAATCATAATACAGGCAGGAACAAAGCTGCTTTAAAGACAATATTTTAAGGAGAAAAGAGCATAGGGGAAATACAATTCTACCCATATTTAGCAATTACGAGTAGGGTGGCTTTCCCCCTTGTTTGAACAGCCTCTCAAATCATGTCTTAATTTCCAGTGTATTTGGGGGAGGAGCAAAACATTCAAAATATTATTCCATGAAGAGGAAGCATAAAATTAGCCAAAAATGGATAATGTGTATATAAAGCACCAATGTTAACAAACACTGTTAACCACATGGTAGATGAGTGCTATAAATACCCTTAATAGAGAGATGGATTTAGATATGGTTTTTTTATTCATTTCAAATTTTTATCATTTATCAATATTGACAGTAAAATCTACATTTTGATATTCCCTTTTGTGGGCACCAAATCTGATTTTTACCTAAGGTGCTATCATAGTATTTTCTGGCCTACATATGCTTTGGTGCTAAATTATCAAGCAAATATATGGATAAAAAGATAGAGGGGGTTAAGCAGTGGCTCATTGGTTACAGCACTTGCCTGGCATGCACAAGTACACAAGTTCAAACCCCAGCACCCATGTACACAACTAAGTGTCAAAGCAACCAAAGCCACATGAAAAACTCAATAAAAACTGAAAAAAAAAGAGAGTTAGAAAGTAATTGGTAAGGGATGAATGGCATTGATTTATTGGGCCAGCAGGAGATGAGGTCAGCCCTGAGGCTGGTTAAGTGAAGCTCACCACAGGGCATGGTTTGGATGGCTCTTCCCTCTGCTAAGGCTCCCTCTAACCCTCATAGACCAAATGCAATGATGGCAGGACAGGGAGGAAGGTTAGGGTGGGAGGCCCTGGGGACTTATTTCTTTGCTTCAGACATGGAAATGAACAATCCCTTGTCAAAGGCTCATTCTTTTCATTTTCCACCATCTTCAAAATCAGTGCCTAAAGCATCTCCCCTGTGGCTATATCCTAGGGGCAATTTTTGCATGGGGGTGTCATGGTTTGGATCTTAAATGTCCCCCAGAGGCCATGTGTTGAAGGCTTGACTGCCAGCCTGTGGTGCTATTGGGAGGTGGGGCCTAGTGGAAGGATGTTGGGTCACTGAGGGTGTTCCCTTATAGGGAACAGTGGGTCTGACCCACTCCTCACAGCAACAGAAAGCTGACTAACACATGGTTGGTGTAGTAAATGCCCTAAGAGTTTCCCTGAAAGCTTGCAGCCTTCCAAGGAAAGCTTGGACAACTGCAATTCATAGGAATTTATATCTAGTTTTGCAGTCATTTAACATATTTGATGGTAGTAAACTATTACTTGTTTTGCAATAATTAAGTTTTGACTTTGTGTGTCTATTCTAGCAAGAAAATGGAAATAGTTTGGGATGATTTTAGGAACTTGGGACAGAAAATGAGAAAGGACTCATCAGCTTTTCTGGTCTCAACAGATGCATGCAGGTGATCTGCGTCACTGCCTTTGTCATTTTGTGACCGTGGTTCTTATCAATGATCTGTTCCTTGGCTAACTTTAAACATTTTCAGCCACATTAATATCAATCAGTTACTATCAATTTTTGGGGGTCTAGGTATTCATTTTCTATTACTCTTCCTTGTAATGTACTTGACTTGGGAAAACTATTCCTTTCCCACTTGGAGAAGTAACTAGGGGCTTGTTAGGGCTAGAGCGTAAAACATCTGCTAAGTGTCAAGATTTGTTCCCAGACAGGTATATACATAGACTCTGTGGTCTTCCGGCAAGCGGACAACAAACAATTAGATGATTAATTGTAGAGTGGGATGATTAGTATGGAGGGAGCTTGTCACGGAACAGGCAAAATCCTTGGTCTCGATGGTGAGTCTCTTCCAAGGACAGAAGACAACCAGGTTTGCAAGAGCAGTCTAGCCAGGAGGGTCCTGGCTGGAAGCGGTCCAGAGCTGGGTGGCTGCTGGAATGCAGTAGTATCCTGGACTGTGCTTCAAACCTGAAACTGCTTGTCAGGAAGAGCTGTCTGTGGATAGGCCGCTTGGAATTAGATGGGATAGCTCACATGCAGGGGGTCTGGTTTAGACTGAGAGGTTCCATGGAGCATCTCTCCTGAGGGACAAGCACAGCAATGATGTGCATGTGGCATTTTTGTATGGCAAATGTTACTCTCTGTAACTTTTGATATATGTAGAGGTGCAGGCAGCAACTGTTGAGAGCGGGGTGTGTAACAGCCTGCCATGTAGTTGGTAGTGGGGTGCTTTGAGATTTGCAACGTATAAGAACTCAAAATTGCATTATTTTCTAGTGCTAACGTCTGTCTCCAAGGCAAATGAAATGTCTCATGAATATGCTCTTTGGTGGATTACATTTCTTAAGAACAGAGCTATGGGAGACCATTTGTTCGTTCCCTTTTCTTCCTTTTTCATCTTCTCTTGCCCCTTGTCAACAGCCCCAGTTCCACATTGTACGCTTAGCAGTTCGCACATGTGTCACTCTGTCTCTCCATTTCTAGTATCGTGCATAGTTCTTTGGACTGGGAAAAAGCCTAAGTGGCAATGCTTATCTATTACATATAGGGGAAAACAGAGATGTCACAAGTATCTGAAAGTGTGGCTTTCTAAGAAAATAACCTCTTTTGGTTAATAATGCATAAATAGGAGCTACATACTTTTTATAGTTCTGTTGAAGCTCTGCCAGGAACAATGCAAAACTGACAGCTTTAACTGTGCTAATGTAAGGCTCTTTCTTAAATGAAAGAGCCAGCACAGAGATTATTTACAAATGACTTACAAGCTCAAGGTCTAATTTGTGAATGTTGTCAGTGTACAAGCTTGGCAGGTGGATAGTGTTAGTGCTTGTTTATTTACAGCATAAATCACTTAAAAGGGTCTTGGATAGTGGAACTTAACTAAGGAGAAACTACTTTGCTAATGCAGAAATCCATCACTGCTGTACCACTATGACTGCCATATTGGTACTTAGAATAATAAATGGAACTCAGTCCTTTGCTGCTGTCCTCCCACTCTACCTTGTAGTGCTCAGGGTGATTGCTGGACAATGCTAATCATTCTTTCTCTATCTGAAAACTCACTGTGCTGACATACCTTTTCTAAGTATGTGTAGCTCCATGTTTTACCATCAGCAAAGACTCGAGATACAATCCTCCCCTGTCCATCATAATCTACTTTTTCGCTCGTTGTTCCTCGCTGGATGCTGGCAATTTGACCTGTGGATGAATAGGTGACGTTGACAGCCATCAGCTTGCTGCTTGGCAGCCAGAGAGTTGGGTGCCCTGATGTGTCATATGCAATCCTCAGCAGAAATTTACGATGGTCATCATAGATTTTTTCCGTCTTTGTTGTCCGATCAAAGTCAACCGAAAGGAGGTTTCTGCCATTAACCTGTTACCACACAAACAGGATAATAAAATAAATCTCGTTATTCCAATACTAGTCACTTATTACTCTTCAGAGTCCCCAGTATTGTTTAAACACCATTTACAATGATTGATTCACTTTGTCAGTAAATTAATTTAGCAACTTCTTGGGTACAAGTGCCAGGCAGTAGATTAACTGCTCTTTTAAAAGGTTTTATTAAGCAGAAAGACAGCCTGGCATTTGTTCAAATTCTTTTCAATTAAACTTTGTAAACTAAAGCAACTGATAAGAAAAATACCAAAATATATTTGCTTTAAAGTTTTTTTTCAGAAGATCTGAAGGTGATAAACATGATACCTATGTAAATTACTCAAAACTCCTCCCCTAAAAGACACTGAAAAATAATTGCTTAGTAAATTAATCATGGCTACATTAAATAAAACACAGTGGTACATGTGACTCTAACCCTTTGAATAGCAGTTAAGTAGAAGTTGGAACCCACATTACTATAAATTATTAATGAGTTTAAATAGCAGGAGGTTACAAACATGATCATTGCTTTTGGCCCAGTGCTGAAAAGTCACAAGTTTTTTAGAATGCCTTTTTCTTTGACATCATCTGGTTAACTGGCAAGGACTTCAGAGTCCTTGACTACTGCATATCCACATTCTGAATATTGCACTTAATACACAAATGCAGCACCATGTTGTGATAGGATCTCTGGCTCCATGCCATGTCCAGGTTACAGTCTAGGATCCAAGACATACACAAGCCAGCATTCATTACTGTAATGGAAATATGACCCTGATTAAATTCTACTTTACAGGTAGTCAACAGTGCTTGCAGACTATGAACCCTGAAGAGCAGAGACCATGGTTTGTCTGTTCATCCTTTGGTCTTCCACAACTTTATGGGGATAGTGGCTTGTACATGCTAAAATGCTGTTTGGATTGTTAAAAATCAAATAAGAAAGGCTTAATTTTACATAACTATGTTCTCAGATATTCAAAATAGACAGCTCCAATGAATCAGTTTTATATATATGTGTTTTGTCCCCTCCAAAACTCAGGTTGAAATTTGGTTGCCAATGTAGTGGTATTGGGAGATGGGGGCCTTCAAGAGGGATTAACTCTTTCTCAAGAGACTGAATTGGTTCTCACAGGAATGGATCAATCAGCTTGAGAACAGGTTGTTTTAGACCACATTAGCTTCTTTGTCTCCTTCCACATGTGCGCATTTGCTCTTCTACTTTCCTCCATGAGGCTCTCACCAGAAGCTGAGCAGATTCTGGGGCCATATTCTCAGATTTCCAGAATCATGAGCCAAAATAAGGTTCTTTCCTTTGTAAATTATCCAGTCTTAGGTACTCTGCTACAGCAACAGAAAACAGACTAAGACATGTAAAATTGTTATACACACACACTGCTCACATCAGTAGCTATGTGTAAACACGTATGCATGTGTATAACCTGAGATAAACTACTTTTTGCATTCTATAATTGACATTAAACATGTGCCACGCAAAAATATTCAAGCTTAAACTTGTCTTATTAGCTATTCAATAGGAGTACCGTGCAGTACATGGAAAGGTAACAGTCTAAGCTACAAACAAATGATGCTGGTGGAGGGAGAGCCTTCAAGGAAATGATTTATCAAAAATGAGAAAGGGTAGCACCCTGGATGGAAATTAGGAAGATCTTAATTTTTTTAATTCTAGGTTTTTTTTTTAGATCCAATTGATATAAAAAACTCTAAAACAGAACCCCAACACTATACGATTGCAGAAACTGGGGCATATTGGGATATTACAGTGTGTACATGAGTCTTCAGGGGAGGAACCCAGGAGTCAAAAGGTCTGATCTGCAAACCTGGTGCGGCCAGGAGCGAGCAGCATGCCTTTTGAGTTTTTAACCCCTCTGAATCTATTTTGTCCATCTGTAAATAAAGAGGTTGGACTAGATCCCTAAGGCTCTGTCTCTCAGTGATTTTTATTGGATCCTGACCAGTCGGCTGGAGACTTTCTGAATTTCGATTTTCCCTTGTGGAAGTGTCTGCATGTTAGTAACTCCTGCCTCCTGTGAATTTTGTGACACTTTACCAGTTTTAGTTTGCAGAATACTTAGTGTACTTTGGATAGAAGCTACTAATGTTACAAATATCTTCTTTAAAGTGTGTAGAAAGATTTGATGTCACAATAACCTGATAACTGGCAGAATCAAGTATTTCAGCTTATATTTGCCTTATTTTATACCTGAAATTTGCACAATTTAAATGGTTCTACTAGGGCTGTTGGGTTTCTCAGATTGTGTTTTAAGACACCTCCACCCCAGTGTTTAGGTTCGCCTTGTTTTTTCTTCCTTAGATTGTTCCAGACTACGTGTACCCATGAAAGACTAATTTCCATGGACAATACTGGCTACATGATTTCCCCGTCTGTTTGTATTTTACCTTGCATTCATCTTAATTTGTATTTCAATCCTTCACTGCCGTCTTTAACCCTTCTTTTTAGTTCTGCAGTATCTCCTCTGGTTAGAGTTCAAGAGATTGGGTGTGCAGATCTGACCTGATGGGTACTGGTAGGAGGCAGAACAGACAGACAGGTGTGGACCCCATCTCTGCACTACCTCTGCCTGCCACTGGCTTCTGCTCTCCTTCTTTGGTTTGTGGGTTTGGCTACATGACATCAACACCTCTAGATGAAAATCAAACGATAAGCATCAGAGCTGCCGCTGTGTGAGTCTCCCTATCAAATGTCACCATGAGCAAGCGAGCATCTGGAAACATTGTGAGACCCAACGCGGGGACAGATGTTTTAATTTTTCTTTTTATCCTGACAAATGTTGTATGCAATGCCTTTCTTGTTTCCTCAAACTGAAGTAACTGACTTTGTGTAGGGAATGTACTTTTCCAACACTAGCCAAGGTCTTAACCATTCTTACTGTTTCCAGACATGAGCTGCTGTTATTCAACATTAAAGTTCCAAAAGATACTAACAGACTTTTTGTTTTTTTTTCTATCCCCCCACCTGAAAGATGTCCAGACCTTCTTCTTAGGGTATTGTGAATAAATGCAGCAGCTGGGTGACACATCCATTCTAGGACACGGTCCTACTTTACTCTGGCCTTTAGAAATCATGGCAACATGTCAATCTTTTTGTTTAGTTTTATTTTTTATAGTCTTTATAAAGCCTGGCATTAGTCTATGCTCCAGTAGGCTTTTAATAAGTATTTTAAATTTTATAAAAGTATCAAGTTAAGTTCAATTGTTAAAGATGGAAAACCTCAGATCACTCTGATATGTGCAGCCATCTAAAAAAATGAACCCAAATGTTGCACATGGATAAAAGATCACCATGCAATCCTTTGCATTGTACTGTACTTTTCATTTAAGCATTAAATCTCCATTTTCAGAGATCATGTCCAACATGATTATACTTAATCACACATTCCTTTGATACTGGCAGGGGCAGTATGATTTTCCCTTGGGAATGCTTGAAAAACTGTCATAATGACATTAGATAATTTTCCCGAGGAGAGGTGCCTGTGCAATCAGGTTACACTCACTCATCCAAAATGCTGTGGAGGTGGTGCGGGAGAGCCAGCTCGTTGCACAGCACCCTTGGTGACGATTCCCTGCTGGAGCACCGACGTGCTGCAGACTGGTCTGCATCTCTGCACCCGATAGTGCTAGGTGCATGTGCTTCCTACTCGAGGCCTGGCCACTCAGTTAAAATAGCACACCAATGTGACAGGCAGAGTAAGATTTAAATATGCTTCCATATTTATGTATGCCTTTAAACACACTTTTGGCTTTCAAATTCTGAGAATTTCTGTTTAAAAATAATTCACTATGATTTTTCCTTTATGATTTTGAGTTCTGGGCATTTTTAGGAGATGAATTTTACTATTAAAATGACATAAGCAGGGGCTGGAGCAGTGGCTCAGTGGTTACAGTGCTTGCCTGGCATATGTTAGGATGTGAGTTCAAACCCCAGCATTACGTACACAGCTAAGTGCTAGAGCAACAAAAGCCACATGAAAAACTAAGTAAAATCGATTCTGTCTTTCTCTCTCTCTTACTGTCCCTCTCGTTCTTAAAAAAACTGACATAATATGTTTTTAATTGATTGATGCTGTTTCTAAAGTCCAGCACTGATAAAAATTAGGAATGTTGGCTGGGCACGATGGTGGATACCTGCAATCCTATCAACTTGGGAGGCTGAAGTGGCCTCAGCAAACTTAGCGAGGTCCTAAGCTACTTAGGCCCTGTCTCAAAGAAAATAAAAAATAAAATAAATATTTATCCATTATTATAAGACAAAGATAAGAACTACAACTATTACTTATTCATAGTTTAGCTACTAATAATCAAGCTATGGAATTGTCTTTATTCTACAGTTCCCTGTATCTCTGTCATGATTTCATGTGGCTCTTATTTCCTAGTGTATTTATCACCCTTTCCTTAATCCAGTATTTCACAGAAAATGCTTTTCAGGCTGCCAGTTTCTTATATAACTTTTCCTTTTCTAATTCTTGCCTTTTAAAAAAAAGTTTTCCATCTACTTTATACATACACACTTTTTAAAAAAGAGAGTGACAGAATAAGAGAGAAAGAAAGAATAAATTTTATTTATTTTTTTATCTGGTTTTAGTTGCTCCAACGCTTACTTGTGTATGTGGTGCTGGGGTTTGAACCCAGGTCCTCATGCATGCCAGGTGAGCATTGTACCACTCCAGCCCCTCCCCACTTTTATATAGGGATCAATGTATGTATTTAACTTTATCTGTTAGTTCCAGTTCGTAGGTTTGTTCATAGCATTCAAACATCTGCACAGGTGTGCCTTTCATATAGCTCCTCTCTTAGGAAGTTCTAGATGCAATGAAACAGAGCACCCATGCTGTGAGGCTGGCTCTCCTCAGGCTTCACTAACTAAATGAGTGTTCACGAAGTGTTAGGCACCTGCTAAATTTAGGTCAAAAACTTGAAAATGTAAAGAATATTTGCTAGGAAATACCGAGAGTAGGAGGAGAAACACTGTTGGTCTCGGGAAACGGGGCTGCCAATGGCTCTTTGGGCTGATTCATGATTCAGGTTGCATGTGGTCACAGGTGCCCCCCACCCCCTTTCCCTATTTTGGCAGGCTCCAGGTTCAGTTCCCAAGCTGGCCTTTCATATCACCACTTTCCTACTAGATTTCCTCCCTTGGAATCCACAGCGGAATGAGATTAGCAGTCAGAGCTGGCACATGCAATCTTATCTTGAAAGTAAGAAGCCCTCCTTTGTGATCCTGACATTGTCTCTAGGAGAGCAATCACACCGAGCAGCGGGAAACCTTCCACCATGGCCAAACGGACCGTTTAACACTGCGTACTTTCTGAACTGTCTTGCAGAGGCGCTGTGCTTCTTCAGTGTTGGGCGGGGGGACATCCACGCCTGTGTGCCTTCGCCCCATCCTTCCTTAAGAAAGGTGTATTTTTCATTTAGAATCAGGCAGAGAACCAGAGACTTCAGCCTAGGTTCCCTCTCTTTCCTCTTCTCTCCCTAATTTCTTTTACGCCACTTAGAAATGGGGAGCAGACAGAGTGAGATATAACTCATCTCAAAGGCCAGCAGGGAAAATGTTATGTGGTCAGCTTGTGGACAATGTTTCCCATTCTGCCCTCTTTCCACTGATGTTTTCATTCCCAGCAAGTTCATCAGTTCTTTCTAGTCATCTTGTTTGTTGATAGAAAGGCCCGATGTTTGCATACGTGGTTGAGAGTTTCAGGTTTGGGTTAAGGAATATATAATCATGCCTCTTATTTTCAAAGTACTTTCACATTGTCTCATTTGATTATTGTAACAATCATGAGATAGAGGCTCCACAGAGGAAATTTTATTTATCTATGTATAGCAACAGACACATATAGATTCTAATGTGATATTATCTAGATACTAATAATATAATATGTCTCATAACATGGATATCATAATATATAAAAAGAAACTAAGATTCTTAAGAGGTGGTATGATCTCCGCCCAAGGGGAAAAAGTGAAACAAAGTAAAAACTGGAGCCTGAGTGAAGTGTGGTGGTGCACGCCTGAAACCCCAGTAAAATGGGAGACTGAGGCAGGAGGATTCCAAGTTCAAAGCCAGCCTCAGCAGCTCAGTGAAGCCCTAAGTAACTTTGTGAGACCCGGCCTGAAAAGAAAAAATAAAGAGGCTGGGGATGTGGCTCAGTGGTTAAGCACCTCTGGGTTCAATGCCTGATACAAAACAAAAACAGAAACAAAACATGGAGCCTGATCTAGAACCTGAATTGTTTTTACTTCTAGTTGGGTGCTCTGTGTCCTTTGGTGTGTAGGGTAAGGAGAGTGCAGACACGAGCAGTACCTTTGTGTCTTTTGATGAAGTCCTGCTTCTGAGAATGGGCGTGCTGTGAGTGGGTACATTGTCCCTGCTTCAGGGACAATTAAGATAAAGCCTGTGAACTAGCTTTCGTTTGCAATGGCCAAGGCAACAGAGGCCCGGGGGAAGCAGCAGCAAGTGGCAGCAGTGGATGGGGATGCAGGCAGGCACTGCTTCCTGGGTGCAGTGGAGAAGAAGGCAGGAGCTTGTTCATTTTGGCAGCAGGCCACGACCCTACGAGCATGACCAGAAGGAAGTGGGAGCTCACTTTCCTCTCATCACTTTACCTCCTCCCTAACCTTGGTTTTCTCTCTTGTGCTTTTGCTGAGTGTCCTTCTCGGTCCTCTCCCTGACCTAAGCTCCCCCCAGCCTCCTCCCCTATCCTCAACCTTCCAAATGCATCCAGGGAGGACAGGAGCCAGGCCCTCCTGCCCCTGCAGCCTCGGATAAGGGTGAAGTGGGAACACAGAGTGATGGTTCCAAACGCCTGTCTTACAACAGTGGAATCAGAATATAATTCATAAGTTGGCTACGGTCTGCTTTTGAGTCACTGATTCTTTTTCACTTCAATTCTATTTCTTGGAAATAGCTAGAAGCAATATTTAGTCTTTGTTTTTTTGTTTTTGTTTTTTATCCTGAAGAGTTGCCAAGGTAAATAATGCTATTGTGTTGGGATAATAATTTAGTCACTTTTGGTGTGGAAAAAAAGAACATTAACGGTATTCTCCATGTTTGTTCTTGCTCCTTGAGTTTAAGTAATTTTTTTAAATGGCAAGGGAAATAATGTTAGGAAGAATTATCTACATTTGTCTGATAAACTAAAATTTGTTTGCTAATATAAAGAATGAATCAGGTTCAGTTTATAGTGGCTGAAGGTGATTTCTTGCAACCTATGCTTCAGTATTTAATCTATGTTGTCTTTACCAAATAGCTATCATAAATCACAGCTTACCTTCTAGATATATTTGGCCCATAATGTAAGAGCGATTAAAAAATAAAAACCCTAACAAGTAAGTGCAGAGAACATTTTGCAAAGCTGAATTATACAAGCATAATGAGAAATATTTTCTCATAAACAGTAAGACAAGTTGGGGTTTTCTATCGATAGTGAAGAGGTAGCTAGGTTTTGAGGTTCAGAGTCTTATCGTCCAAGCTGTAGTTTAAAAGTATTGAGAATTCACCGTTCAGTGGTCCACCTGTCTCTTTCAATATACATATTTATTTATTTATTTATTTTTAAAGAGAGAAGAACAGTGAGAGAGAGAGAGAGAGAGAGAGAGAGAGAAAGAGAGAGAGAGAGAGAGAATCAATTTTTATTGAGTTTTTCACATTTAGTTGTGGACGTGGGTGCTGGGGTTTGAACCTGTGTACGTGCGCATGCTGGGCAAGCGCTGCAAGCACCATAAACACCAAGCCACCACTACAGCCCCTCAATATGCATATTTATGATTGGGAAAACTTTCAATATTTAAGCCAGTTCTTACTTATTTCCATTCCTACCCGAAAATCATCACTCTTAACTGAGAAAGTGAAGGAAAAGCCTAAGATTATTAAGATAGCGTTGGTAAAACAAGAACCGATTGACACCCAGGATATTTGGGATTGTGCTACATGGAATCCTAATTTCCCAGGGAAAAAAATTACTTTTGTTCCTTTTAAACAAAGTGGGCTGGAGCAGTGGCTCAGCAGTTGGAGCACTTGCCTGGGATGCGTGGAGACCCAGGTTCAAACCCCAGCACCACGTAAACACCTAAGTGTTAGAGAAACAAAGGCCGGATTTAAAAAAAAAGATTCTCTCACTCTCTCCCTTTCTTTTTAAAAGCAGAAAAAAAAAAAAGATTTCTTGAAGTGGCTTTACTAAGAGCAATATTGACAGCTTGACGGCTGGATGTAACCCCTGTTCTGAGGCAGCTTGTCACCTCCCACCTTGAGCATGGCCCTCATGCAGTGTAGGAGGACTAGGGGACAGGAGGCCTGTCCCGCCCTCCTGGTCAGGCCATCTACACAGCACAGAGCACTGAGTACCCTTCTCCAACTCCCCCATAACTACTTACCCTAAGCTTTCGACCAAAAACGTTAACTTTTCCTTGGGCTTGCTCTTTTCGGAATCTCCATTCCACCAAATTCTGGCCATTCTCACCGGGAAGGGTCATGTTTCTTTTGGCCACTGTTGGGTTAGCAGTGCCAGCCAGAACGTGTGGCTCTGTTTGGTAGTGAGAATCTAGACCACTGGCATAGATGATCCTAAGGGAGCCGTCATAGCCAACCTGGTAGCTGTTTCTTAACTGATCTAAAAGCAAGAAACAGAAAACAATCCATGATATGTATTAAACACCTGGCTGTTGTACATTTAAAAGTGATATAAATTTCAGCCGGGCACAGTGGAGCATTCCTGTAATGCTAGAGGCTCAGGAGGCTTAGGCAGGAGGATCCCAAGTTCAAAGCCAGCCTCAGCAACTTATTGAGGCCCTAAGTGACTTAGTGAGACCCTGTCTTAAAATAAAAATAAAAAAGGACTGGGGATGTCACATAGTGGTTAAGTGCCCCTGAGTTCAATCCCCAGGACAATACCTCCCCTGCTAAAAAATAGAAGTGACATAAATTTCTTAAACTTTGGTTTATTAAAAAAAAAAGGAATACTAAATAAGGTCCTTTTAGAGAGTAACAAAACAGCTTTGATTTTTGGTGTTTCATGATGTCAAAGGTCTGGATAAATATTAAAGGCTTACAAAGAGAATTTAAGGTCCTTGCCTACTGCAGTAGATTTCTCCTCTGATTTGTCTGATGGAATGAGGTCTCAGCCTCCATGAAACAGGCAGCCAATAGTTTGTAAAGAGCCAGGTGTGTGGTCTTTCAGGGGGCTGGGGTGCCCACCTCCAAAGTCTTAGAAGAGCCTTCTCCCCTTCACCCCTTCCTTTATCTTTTGTCACAGATCCTCTGAAAGGATTAATATCTATATGTTGCATTCCCAAAGACAAAGTGATCTTTTCCCCCAAACTGACTTCTAAAAAAGGATCCATCTAACACTGTAAATTTAAAATCCTCTTGTAATGTAGTCCACTGCCTCAATTAGAAATTTTTGAATAGTACAGGACCATTTGGGAAAGAAATGAATTCAAGCAATACCAAATTTAGATGACTGTAGAGTTTACCCACGGAAAAGGTAAAAAAATAAAAGTCACGTTTAACCAGATTTAGTAATTATTCTGAGTCATGAACACACAACTGCAAATGTCACCATCAGCAGTCTTTTTCCAAGATGAATTTAAAAAGGACCATGACAGGAGGTTCCACCACAGGGAGGGTGGATATACTATATATGCCTATAGATTGGGTGAATAAAACAACCCAGGAAATCTGGACATTCCATAAATGGGTACTTGGAATTTGGGACAAAATTTCCATCATAGCAGGTTCAAATACCGCATTATAGTGGAGTCATAAAGCGCTGGTCATCCAACTACTGTACTGAGATGGCAGAGGGAGAATGCTGCATGACTCCACAATGGTGTGACTCCAGCGCAGAGTTGGAATCGAGTTCTTTTATTAAATGGCAATGGAAAAAGACTTTATTTCCAGGGCAACACATTATTTTATATAGTATGTAATTTTAACATGTATATACAACTACGCAGGTACTGCACACAGGCGCTAGATTACTCCATCAGTCTCTAGAGGTTTATATTTTCACCTCTCCCTTTTTGGTTCATCTTAGAAAATGAGGGCTGCCACAGTCTGTTTGGTTACTAGTGACATTTGAAAATTATCAATTAAAATTATGCCTTTGTGTTTACCTTGAACCATGGTGTAGAAAGAATCAATTGAGGACAAATTTGAAGTGATGCTGACATCTTCTTCCCGGCTAGATGATTCAATGTCCACTGTGATGGCTTTGTCCATGTCCCCATGAAGGTTTGTGACCACTCCAGTTGGAAATGTGACATTTGTCAGACGACCTTCACTGTCATAGCTAAATAGAAGAGGCATTGGCTTGGTGTTAAACAGGAAACTGCAGATTCTTCTTACTTAGAGAGTGTGGCAGTATGAGCTGCGCAGATTTGGAAGAATATTTGTCTTTGTGCGTAAGCTATGCAGAATGAGGACTTCAAACATGCTTTGAAGTAATCAAAAGCCTGTTTAACATAGAAAAACCTCACCGGTGAGAGCAAGAGTAAACAGAACAGCTCTCCATCTCAGCATATTATTCTTTGAAGTGTGACCAAAATCCTCCTGCACATCTAATTTGCTGTTTCAAAGGGAACATGTTTTCTGATATTAAATTCTCTAGTATTCCTCCATATTTTCCACAAAGTAGATTTAATTCACTGTGGTATCAGTTTTTAAAGTTTTATTAACTCATACATACCCTCTGTGACAGTGCAACATGCACACATATGTGACTTTTTCAAATAGAATACAGATATACAGGTATGCATCTGCATACACAAATATGATTTTAGTATCTGAAGACATCCTTAACAAATTAATAAAAGTCTTTATAAAGACTTTTCCCCCTCTGTGGCATCAGGTGTGGGATCCATGACGTATGCAAAGCAAGTGCTGTACCACTGAGCTACACCCCCAGCCTTAAAGACTGCTATTTCTCAGTGATTCACATATTTCATAATGATGAACCGGGACTTAAATGGTGGTGGTGGCAGGTATTCAGTATAACCTATCTTCTTTATACTGGTATTTTAAGGATTTGTAGTACCTCAAATGATGATCTGTTATGTTTACTGAAATGATGCAATATTTCCTGACACTTAATGATTACTTGATATTTTATTATATACGTACTTTTTTAGCATAACATCATTTAAACATTAAGATATGTTTAAAAAGTTGTCCTATGCTGAGAAATATGCATTATAGACATAGCACTTGACTAAAGAATTGAATTTTGTGACTTTTCTATTTGTGGCTGCATCAGAGAAAATTTAAAAAATGGCCATACTATTGGAGTAAAGAGAAAGGAGCATAAAACTCACAGCAGGAAAACCCGGACATTTCCTTGGGACAACAATACACTTCAGGTTGGATTTACGATTTACACTAAAGCTGCTTCTTTAATAAAAGGTTCTGGGCTGGAGCAGTGGCTCAGCAGTTACAGCCTGACATGTGCGAGGATGCGGGTTTGAACCCCAGCATCACGTACAACACGAAGTGTCGGAGCAATGAAAGCCACATGAAAAACTAAATAAAGCTGATTTTCCCTTTCTCACTGTCCCTCTCTCTTTTAAAAAAATAAATAAAAGGTTCTATGTGAAGGGGAGACTTCATCTGTATCCCACTTAAAAATAAGCCGCAAAACAGAACTAGTAGAAAATGGATGTCATTAGAGAAAGACAAGAGATACCAGGGGAGGGAAAAGGTAAAAGAATCATAGAAGACACACATGTGCAGCAATATCAGAGTAAGGAAGGGGCAGAAAAAGTACTTAAATGATACTTTGGATAAAACAGTAGAGAATTTTAAAATGAAAGGGCAGAGAGTATGAACATTTGCTTTGAGAAAGGTGGTTAGTAATTACAAGAAGGAAAAGGTTCAGCAAGGGCAATGTCATGGTGGAGACAGGAAGAAGCAAGGAGGAAGGTAAGAAACTGGAGCTGAGCTGATCCCATCAATTCAGTGGGGACAGCACCAGTGGGATCATGGATTTGATTGACATGGTCTGACAACCTGCCGAGCTGCTCCACCGGCAGCAGGAACAGGCACTCAGGAGGGAGAAGCCAGAGAGTTGAAGAAAGAGAAAAGCAAATGCCCCATTAAAAGCAATAATCATTGTTGAACTCAGAGAAGGCAAAGCCGAGGAAACTAAGCAGATGCGCTTCCCTCCCCACCAATCCAAGTGCCCCGAGCAGATTAAGACATACGAAAGAAATACAACATAGTATACCACTATCACTGCGTTTTGGAAGAAATTATTGCCCTTGAAGAAACAAGAATATTTATTTATATAGCAAAGCAGAGTTATGGAATTATTGACAAAAGCAGCCTAAAATTCCTCTTAAATTTGGTATAATTCTTGCATCACATGAAGAACATATTGAATGCTCTGATACAGAAGATGGTTCTGTACTACACTACGGCCCCCACCCCCATTTTACAGAAGGAAAAATGGATATATGATGTGGTAGATGGCTTGATCAGCTCTCACTGCATCTTATGACTGTGCTGCCATCGGAACTGTAATGTACCTGACCCCAGGCCCATTAGCACTTCTGTAAATCACAGTGCCTGATTTAAAGTTGAGAACTCTACTTTATATACATGATGCTACCTGCCAGCAGCTTGCTGATTCATTCTTGCGTCTGCCACTGACCTGCCCTTTCCATGGTTTATATTTTCTGGTCCCATTCAATCTCAAGCAGAAGCGTCACCTTTCTCCTGTAGAAAGCATTTCCCCAACCTTTGACTCAGTGCTTTCATTGGCTTATCGCTCATTCCATTTCCTGCTGGGCAGGCATTTTGTATCACAGGATGCTGAGCACATGGAGATACAGCCCAGGATGCCAAGCATTCAGACTATCACCTATTAGCCTTTGGTTCTTTGGGAAATAAAAATACAAGTAACCTTTGCAGGTAGTACAGTTAGAATGACACAGGGATAAGCGGACATCTTAGTGGCCCAGCTTAGCAGTTTTGCCCTGGAGGTCCTGACTCTGGGCCTTTCCAAGGAGTAGCCAGATCTGAGTTAAGGCATTAATAGGGATGAAGTGTTTGCACAAAGAAGATCAGGAAAGTTGCAAAGGTATAAGGACCATTTGGGATTCTTCCTAATTGGTTACCTGACAAGTTATGGTGCCAGGGATTATGAATAAGAAACGTGATTGGGGAGAGAAGTCACAAATGCAGACAGAAGAGATGCTTCTATATCACAGGAGCAGAGGAAGAGCCTGGTCAAGAAGGGACTGGGGGGCTGGAGCGGTGCTCAGTGGTTACGGCAGTTGCCTGGCATATGTGAGGATGCGGGTTCAAACCCCAGCACCACGTATACAATGAAGTGTGGGAGCAATGAAAGTCATATGAAAAATTAAATAAAATCGATTCTCTCTTTCTCTCTCATTGTCCCTCTCTCTTAAAAAAAAAGTGGTGAGGACTGGGCCAGGCCTGGCAATACATGTCGGATTTAGATAGGCAGATCTGGCATAGCGGGGTGAACAGCAGAGGGTGCGGATGTGGAGCAGCCAAGACAAGAAAGAGGTTGGTGAGTAGAAGAGCTGTTGGGGACAGAGAGGGTCCTCATGGGGGAAACCGTGTAGACAGTCACCTCAAGGCATTAAGGGTTATGTAGTGTTGACAGAGATTTTAAAAGAAAGCAAGATTTTCATAAGGCCAATGTGATGATGGTACTGAAGGAGCCCAAGGTGGGGGTGACAGGTCAGGTGGGGAGACAGTCATAGATTTGGGTACTGTATAAACCAAGAAGAGAAATCAGGGGCCAACATAAGGTTTTTTAAAAAAAACTACCATCTGTTACTCCCACCTTTAATAAAGAAAGGCTATTTAATCACACTGAAGGTAGAAAGGACCTGATTTCAGGATGTGGGACAGTTCTTTAGAAGGAATACAGTATAGGGGTCAAAGGGAGAAATACTTTTTCCTTAGCTGTCACAAGGATTGTGGCTGAAATGAAAGGTTAAGCAAGAGCACAGTATAATGGATTTATTTAATCAAAGTTTTATAAGACACCAGAACCTTCAAAAATGAAGACCTAGGAAGAACCATGTGTTTATGTTTAGTCTTGGTGAAAAATGGGCAATGGGCAGATATGTGATTGGACAAAACAGGTGTGACCCAGTGGTGGACAAACTGGGGCATGGAGGACCTAGCATGCCTCCCTATGTAGTTCCACTGTTCTAGCCCACCCTGTCCTTGGCTATGGGGCGAGAGCCTTCTGGAATTAGGGTCTCATGGCTTACTTTCAGGAGAGGTCAGAGAGTGACCTTTCTACATTTTATATGTAGGGAAACTCTAGTTTGCAACCCTCTTTAGGAAAGAGGGATTAAAGTTTCCATAACCTGCTTCTGGAGTGAAATGGGGGAAAAGGTAAGGAAGGCAGGAGGTCACAGGGAACCTCTTGCTTCTCAGGCTTTTCCAGTCTCCTTCAGTTTCAAAGTACTCAGTGGGCTAAAGCGCCACATTTTGGGGCATTATGAGTCCTAACAGAGGCTTCACGAAAAATTCTCATCCTTATTTCACTGCATTTCTGATGGATCAGTGAAAACTGCATCCACAGATTAGCATCTGTGTCAACAGAAACAAAAAGAAGGTGGATGAGAGACATTAAAATGACCAGGGGACACAGGATAAGGGAGCGAGAGAAAATAAGTCATCAAGGGTGATTTTCAGGTACTTCCAGAAATGGCAGGCTAACAATTCTTTACCTCCATGAAAGAAGAAAAACCATGCATTGGCGAATGACCAACTGTCCTCTGGAATACTTTGACCTTAGGCACTGAAAGAGACCTTTCCATCAAATAGATATGCTTTTGGACACATTCTCTGCCTATGTGAGACTTTGTGGCTCAATGAATGTTTGTTGCTTGGCCTTAGTGGTGAACTAGCCCTGCCCAGCTTGTATATTAGAGATGCGGTTTTCTTTTATTAGCGTTTGGAATTTACGACATAGGCTCTAGGGAATTTGAATAGCGCATCAACTTCGCTTTCTCCATTCCGCTCATCTGGTCTTAGCCTCACAGCTCCAAATCCACCACCCAGCACATTCTTTCCTGCTCTCCACTGACCCCTCTTCGCAGAGGACTCTGGCTGGGAAAGACCCATCATCTCCCTCAGGCTCCCAGTGACCTTCTGCTCTTTCCCTGATAGGATGCCCTGATTTGATGGTTATCTATTTGTTCGTCTTGAATGTTGATTTCATTTGTGCCTAAACTTGCTGTTTTAGCCTTTGTAGAATATTTTTAAATCTCTTTTTAAGTTTCCTAAGCAGCAGGGTTATTGACCAATGCCCCAGAGAGCTGCAGCCTCAGTCATTCTCAGTTGAAAGTGCTTACTCGTCCTAACATGAAAATTTCTCCCTCTCTCCTCTTATAGACATGAAGCTCCCAACTCTCATTGTTCCTTCATCATATCTGTCAGATATTTATCTTTCCATTCCCACAGCTACCTTAGAGTTTTACAACTGGTCTACCTGCCTCTTCCCATACTTACTGATTCCAAACTAATCTCTGAAACACCATAATTATAATACTCCTCTGCTTAAACATCTTCAATAGATATTCAACTAAGAGAAAAATTGACTTAGACTGTTCCCAACCCTATGTCGATAAACTATTGGTATTGCAAATTTATTCAAGTGGAAACAATTTGCAGCTCCAGAAAACTTTCTTTACAAATTCACCACAGGATTATTTACTGTCTTCAATGCTTCCCCACAGAATGGCTTGCTTCATCAAATACACACTTTTAAAATTATCTTCTGCTTTGAGAGAAATATGTGTAAATCAGAGTAGGAGTTTATTTTTTATTGGTTCTTTTCAGATATACATGAAAATAGAATACATGACATAATTATAAAAGCAAGGAGTATCACCGGTTCTAAGTCAGTCTCCAGCATTTCCCCTTCTCCTCCCTTGTTCCCCAATCCCAGTTCTCTTCCCTCTACTCTACTGATCTTTCTGATATTTACTAAGAGTTTTCTTTTTAAATTAGTGACCCATTGATGAACATGTTGATGAGATTCACAATGGTGTATTTATACATAAACATAGGAAAGTTAGGTCTGATTCATTCCACGAACTTTCTCTATTCCATCCCTCCTCCCTCCCTTTCCTTCCCCTTGCCTATTCCTCTGGTCTTTTCCTTATTTTATTTTGGATTAACTTCCACATATCAGAGAGAAAATTCAACCTTTGGCTTTTTTTTAAGAGAGAGAGAGGGATAGTGAGAGAGAGAGAGAGAGACAGAATCAGTTTTATTTCGTTTTTCATGTGGCTTTCATTGCTCTGACACTTCATTGTGTACGTGGTGCTGGGGTTTGAACTCAGGTCCTTGCACAAGTCAGGCAAGTGTCATAACCGCTGAGCCACTGCTCCAGCCCCAACCTTTGGCTTTTTAAGGCTGGCTTATTTTATTTAGCATGATAGACTCAAGTTCCATCCATGTGCTGTCAAATGCCATAAAGTCATTCTTCCTTATGGCTGAGTAATCAGAATATGATTTTAGAGAAACACAAAAACCAGAGTAGAGGAGCAACTGTAACTTGAAGTGGGGGTTTGAAGGAATGATTTGTTCTTTGTCCTTTCACTGATGGTCAGTCAGAGCAGGTTTAGGCAAAAATGCAATGAAAATTAAAGATCTAGAAATAGATAATTATCAAATAAGGGCATCCCATCAGGGAAGGAACAGAAGGTCCTTAAGTCTGTCTCAAAGATGGAATAAATGTACATATTTATTCATGTAACCTTGGCAGTGCCTTCCCAACTCTTCCTTTTCTTTACCTGTAGAAGAGTGAATGGCATCCAATTAACTGTGTCTTGCCACCTCCCACTAATTCCACTCAGAAACAAGCCTGTTGGCAAGATGTCAGATGTTGATTTGAGTTCCTTCTGGAGGCCTCCGCATGGGATAAATGTTCAAGTTTAGTAATAACTAGTCCTTCCTCATCTTCCCGGGCCCTTCCCATGATTAGCTTGCTCTGACTGCTGCTGAATGGGGTCACCAGTTTGCTTTCAGACTTGAATTCCAGAAAGAACTCCCATGAAAGCCTTACTTATCCTCTTCCACTATCCCCCATATACAGAGAGAGAATCTTCCTTCCATCTAACTGTGTTCCTTAGGTTCAAATTTCCTTTTGTGGTTTAACAGCCAGCAGCAAAAACAATAGCAAAAACAGCAAATCCCCTTTGCCATCTGCTACGGTGCTGCTTTTTCCACAGTGCTAATTTCTAACAACTTCCTATCTGTCATTGTGGTAAAGTAGAACACAATTACTAACTCTATCAGAACAAAACTATGTATGTATAAATCATTCCCTTATTATGATGAAGGACATGTGTACAAACAGCAAAACCAGAATTGAACCTGACTTAAACTTGGGACAGAGGGCTGATTTGGGATTCTTACAGCAACAGCACAACTTGTAACATTTATATCAAATGATTCTACATTTAAGTATTCTTTAATAATTATCTCATAGATAAATCAGAATTTCTTTGAATTCAGTAGCAATTTTGCCAGTAAGAAATTTGCAAAAATTGAATTCTGGATAAAAAATGCAAAATGCTTCCATTGCCAAGGCAAGTAGAACAATTGACAGACTCGGAAATTGTGGGGTCACCTAACACAGCTGACTGCCATCTACATTGTGCCAAAATTGGCAAGGAAAGTGCAAAATAAGAAAGATGAAAGAATTATTTTCCATGATTTTTGTCTCAAGGCTGAGAGAATCTTGATAAGAGAGGGTGAGAATTGAATGGGGAGGGTGAGTAACACCAATTTAAATTTCTTCCCTGCTGGCTGCATTTCATTAGGAGGCCTCGCAGATGGGGCAAATTCTGACCTATGCTTTGCTCCATGAAACCAGAAAGGGCAGCGGCTGCAGTCAAGCTGCTACTCTCTCTTTCCCCCAACACCCCAGACAACGTGAATTCAGAGGAGCACAGACAGGGGCAGAACTTTCCTCCCTCATCTCAGGTCTGGCCCTTTTGAACATGAAGCTCAGTGACAGATGGCTTCAGAAATGATACTTTTTCCAAGGATCAAATTCAAGAAAAGCGATTCAGTTCCTTCTTCCTTACATAATCATTACCACATTAGGGAGAACTGACGAAGTGATAATGGCCAGCTCAGAAATGTGCTGTCTTGAGACAAAGGCATCTGAGTCAGGGCAGAATCAGTTCCCTTAGGGGTTCCAAGGATTCTGGGTTAGCCATCATTAAGAGGACTGCATTTCAACTGGCTTTTTTTTTTTTTTTTTAGTATTGAGGGGTGCTGGAGATCGAACCCAGGGCCTCCTACATGCTAGGCAAGAACTCTATCACTGAGCTATCCCTTTAAGCCTCCTTTAAAAATTGCTTACTGAATGAAGAAGGTGAAGAAGGCAGGAAGGAAGACATAAATGGGACCCATCTTAATTATTTAGATACCAAGTCTTGAAATTACAGTTGATGGCAAGAAGAATTTTTGCTCACAGACTCTTTAAAAAAATTTTTTTTTGTTGTAAGTGGACAGAATACCTTGATTTTATTTATTTATTTTTATGTGGTGCTTAGGATCAAACTCAGTGCCTCACATGTGCTAGGCAAGTGCTCTACCACTGAGCTATGGCCCCAGTCCCCAGGCCTCCACAGACTCTTTTTTTTTTCTTTAAAAAAAGAGAGAGGGACAGTAAGAGAGGGGGGGGGGAGAGAGAGAGAGAGAGAGAGAGAGAGACAGAATCAATTTCATTTAGTTTTGCATGTTGTCTTTATTGCTCAGACACTTCGTTGTGTACGTGGTGCTGGGTTTGAACCTGTGTATTCCTGCATGCCAGGCAAGTGCCGTAACCACTGAGCCACGGCTCCAGCCCCCCTCTACAGACTCGTAAACAGAACTGCATATGCTTCTGAATTGATTCCATGGGTTCTAGAAGTGCTCAGAGAACAAATGCCCATTTTTCTTGTTTACCTCCTTGTATTCCAATAGGTGCTTATTTAGCTACACACAGACCCAAATCCAGGACATGGCTGCAATGAGTGAGCAGGCGAGACTGGGAGGCTTAAAGTAAATTGGAAAGATTTTTTAAAAATCAATTATGTATCACAATTGGAAAGAAAAAATTTCATTTATTTTTATAAACCAATATAATGCATAAAATACCACGTTCAACAGAAATGAACTATATACAGTTTTTAGCAAAGCAAATCTGGTAACTTTTGGCTAATGTTCCTTTTGGAATAATCATTGACAGGGGCCTAAGAGAAGCTGATGACAAATGGCGGAATCACAGTTTTTCAGAACAGGAAGGATGTTTTAATCTCAAAGAAGATGTTTCTTTTATACGTGAGGGTAAAAATGTTCAGAGTGATGCTGTGGCTTGCCCAAAGACACTTAGTTAGGACTGACAAAATCAGGAATGGGAACCCAGGTGTTTAGTTTAAGTCCACAGCCTTTTCCAATCAACCTAAACTATTTCTCAGGAAAAAACAAACAGAAACAAAACAGAGAGAACAGAAAGTGGCATCAAAGAGCCAATCAAAATGTCAATGATTTGGAGAAGTAGGCAAATAGCAAAGAAGAGGAAGAAAAACAACAAAAGCAATAGTGGGTAATTTTGACTGAAAGAGGAGAATATCGAGACTAAATGCTGTATATCCCAAACTTTAAGAGTGAAAATGAACATTACACAAAGTGTGAGACTTGAGGGTAGACTGAGAAAAGGTGGAACTCTGGCAGGTAAAGTGTAAAAGGGAGTGAATAAAGGAGAGCACACACAGGAAGTGCTGTCCCAGGCGAGGCAGACCGTGATTTCACAAAACGAGAAAGGTCACATCCAGCAGCAGAAAGCAGACCCTTAGGTATGAACATGGTCACTGTCATTATTAGGTCACAGGAATCTTGTATAAATTCATTATTCCTACTTTTTTTTCCACTTCATAATCAAATCTTCTATGGTCATTTTTGGTCTGATTTCCTTTCCACTCAACTTCAGTCCTCTCAACAACTCTCACATCCACATCTCTAGAACTAGCTTCTCTGAAGTTTTCCCTAGACATTTTAGACCACATGAGAACCTCAAATTTCTAACTTCTAAACCTGAACTCATATGTTGTCTACAGACCTGCTTTTTTCTTGGTATTTCTCCAGTCTCTTTGTCACCTAAACTGGGAAAACTTGTACTCATCAGAGATCCTCTTTCTGCATCACATCCTGTGTTCTGTCACCATGTTTTAGTCACCTTCTAATGATTTCTTATTTACTCCTGTGTAATCTCAGTGCCCAGCCCAGGCTCAGGCCTTCAGTTCTCCAGTTAGGAGACTTCCCATCTCTAACCTTCTACCTTAAATCATCTTTATACGGTCACCAGATCGAACCATATGGCTTCCCTGTTAAACTCTTTTACTGAGCCCCACATACCTCAGATAGAAGATGCATCAGATGCTCCAATCCCCCAGCACATCAGTGTATATAAGCCCAGCTTAAGCAGAAGAGCAACCTCTCTCCATCTCCTCCTCGAGCCTCCTCTTTTGTGTTTCCACACATGCTTCATGCGTTGGTCATTTCAAGCTATACTTTTTCCCAAATTTGGCTGTACTTTGCCTACTGAGCAAAGACTTTCTTCTGGCCCAGAATACTTCACAGCTTCTATCTAACCTTTATTTCCACCTTCCAAGATAGAGCTAATAAATGACCTCCTGTGGGAAGTGTTTCCTGCTATATCCCTGTCCTCAATACCATCTGGGGGAGTCTTCTGTACCTGCACAATGTGTTGATTTACCATTCTCATAATTACTTACATATATGTCTCCCCAGTGGACTCTGAGCCCTTTGAGTAAAGCAAGCATGTTTTTAGCTTTCAATCCACCAGCACCTATGGTCAGTACGTGGCACATAATATATGCATACTGAATGAATGAGTGTAAGAGTGAAAAAATGAATATGTGATATTGGTAGATAAATAAGAGAGGACACTATAAGAAGGTTGTTCTAAGAGGAAAATTTATAGCTATGAGTGCATACAAAAGAAAATAAAAAAGATCTCAAATAAACAACCTAATCATTTATCTCAAGGTCCTTGAAAAACAAAAAGAAAAAAATCAATTACAAAATCAATAGAAGGAAGGAAATAATTAAGATCAGAGCCAAAATCAATGAAAATTAGAATAAAAAAATACTGTTAAGGATCCATGAAGTGAAGAGCTGCTTCTTTGAAAAAAAAAAAACAAGCTTGAGAAGGTCCAAATTAATAAAATTACTCAACAAGATTATTAGGTGCTACTTTGAACCCTTATCCTCCAATACATTTGAAAACCTAGAAGAAATGGATATACCTCTAGACACATTTGATCTACCAAACGGAATTAAGAGGAGTTACAAAATCTAAATAGACCAATACTTAGCAATAAGATAGATAGAAGCAGTAATAAAAAGTCTTCAAAGAAAAGTCCAGGACTAGGTGGATTCTCAACTGAATTATACCAGACCTTTAAAGAAGAACTACTGCCAATGCTCCTCAAATTATTCCATGAAATGGAAAGAGGTAGAACACTTCCAAATTCATTCTATGAAACTGGTATCACATACGAAAACCAGAAAAAGACACAGAGGAAAGAAAACTATGGACCAATATCCCTGATGAACTCAGATGCAAAAATACTTAATAAAACATCAGCAAATCATGTTCAACAATATAATAAGAGAGGCAAGGATGGTTTAACATAAATGTTACACCAATAAATATAATTCATATCAGAAATAGAATTAAAGACAAAAATCACATTCATTTCAATAAATGCAGAGAATACTCTTCACGAAATTCAGTATTCATTCATGATTAAAACAAACAAACAAAAAAACACTGAAGAAACTAGGGATAGAGGGAACCTACCTAAACATCATAAAGGCTATATATGACATACCCAAAGTCAACATCATAGTGAATGAGGAAAAACTGAAGGCATTTCCTCTAAAATCTGCAACAAGACAAGGATATCCGTTCTTGCCACTTATTCAGTATGTAGTACTAGTAGTTCTATCCAGAGCAAATAGGCAAGAGAAGAAAATAGAAGAAGGGACAAAAATAGGAAAGGAAGTAGTCAAATGGTCACTGTTTGCAGATGATGATATGATCCAAAAAACTCCACCAAAAGAGTTAACAAATTGAGCAAAGTAACAGGTTACAAAATCAATATAAAAATTAATAGCTTTCCTATGCATCAACAATGAATTTGCTGAGAAAGAAACCAGGGAAACAATCCTATTCATAACAGCCTTAGAGAATATAAAAAACCTTGCATTAAAGAATACAAACAATAATAAATGCTGGAGAGGATGTGTTTCACATTGTTGTAAATTAGTACAACCACTACGGAAATCAGCATGGAGTTTCCTCAAAAGACTAGGAATAAAACCACCATATGACCCAGTTATACCATTCCTTGATGTTTATTCTAAAGAATTAAAGTTAGCATATCATAGGAATGAATGCACACCCATATTATAGCAGCACAATTCACAGTAGCCAGACAGCAGAACCAGGCTGGATGTCTGTCAATAATGAATGGATAAAGAGAATGTGGTATATAGACACGGTGGAGTTTTATTTAGCCATATGGTAGAATGAATTCATGTTATTTGCTAGAAAATGGATGGACTGAAAACATTGTGTTAAGTGAAATAAGCCAAACTCAGAAAGTCAAGGTTGTAAGTTTTCTCTCAGATGTGGCATCTAAAGAGGAAAAAATAAAGAAAGGCGTGTCAGGGCTGGAGCGGTGGCTCAGCGGTTTCGGTGCTTGCCTGGCGGGCACGAGGACCTGGGTTCAAACCCCAGCACCACGTACACAACTAAGTGTTGGAGCAACTAAGGCCATGTGAAAAACTAGATAAGTTGTTTCTCCCTTTCTTTGTCTCTCTCACTGTCCCTCTCGCTTTAAAAAAAAAAAAAAGTCATGTCTATGGAAATATCATGAAATCAAAGGGGAGATCAGTAGAGTAGAGGAATAAGATTAGGAAGAGGAAGGAAGAGAGGAGAAGGGGAAATGATATTGGCCAAACTATATTGTTATATTGAGTGCATGTATGAATGTGTAACAACAAATCCCATCAGGATGTACAACTACAACGCACCAATACGTGGGGAAAATGTTAAAATAGAACTCTTTATTAAATTAATAAGGCATAAATGAGCTGACCTTTAATTGAATATGCACATAAAGATGGGTAGTGAAGAGAAACTACTGAGTTTAACTTCTCTTCCTAGCTCTAAACTGTAAATTACCACAGCATAAAATCTTTCTGATCTTTCTTTAGATTGTAAAGGTTTAAGGTTCAGTCATCCTAAATATTTCTTGGCTTCTCTAGGAATAGTCTGATGCACTTATATACTCAGCTACTTTGCTCCTCCACACTGCAGCATTTGTGGAATCTTTGTTTTATTATAAATCTCATGGATCTAGTTTAAAAGCATCTACCATGAGTAAAGTGCTTT
>PVKS010003604.1:89488-102000 GCA_004027875.1 Aplodontia rufa
TGTTTTTTTTTTTTTTTTTTTTTTTTGTATCAGGGATTAAACTCAAAGGTGCTTCACCACTAAGCCACATCCCCAGCCCTTTTCATTTTTTTATTTTGAGACAGTCTCTCACTAACTTGCATAGGCCTCACTAAGTTGCTGAAGCTGATTTTGAGCTTGTGAACCTCTTGTCTCAGCCTCCTGAGTTTCTGGGATTATAGGTGTGAGTCATCATGTCCAACCAAAGTGGCATTTCTTTACATCAGTTTTCTCAGATATTTTGTGGATCTCACTTTCAGAACCACAGACTCATTAAATTTTGGGATAAATGCAAAGTCTAAGAAATCTTTTTGGAAGTATGTGAGTGGGAGGGTTTCTGAGAGGTAGTGGAAGGATGCTAAGGGAGGATTAGAGCAACTTGAGGCACAGGGACAGGACCCCCAGGCATCTTTCTCTTTCCTGACTGCCTTCCCTGCCTGGGACACAGATGGTCTAGAAGGGGAGCACACTGTCCATGCAAGGCCAGCATCTGCTGCCTCCAGACAGAAACCATTCCAGGACCTGGGAACCAGGCAAGGGCTTCCTCTCTGTTGAGCACCCCAGGAGGCAGAGGAGCTAGGGAAGCTGGAGTGAGGGCTACCACAGTGATTTTTATTTTGCTATTCTAGGAATGAGCTGGAGATGGTATAGAGCCCTGGGAAATACCTAATTGTCAATGTTTGGTTCTGTGACAATAAAAAATAAAAAGTTGTCTCGTGCTGGTTTTCTTTGTGTGGATTTCTTGCTTTCTTCTCAGTTCTTAAAGTGGCTAATGTAAATAACTAAATCTTAGGGTAAATAACTTGATAGTCACTTTGTAAGAGAAGCTGGTGATACACAGAGACAGGAAGCTATGAGAGCATCTGTCTAATTTTGAGTTACATAATTAGCTTAAAGAGAGAATTCAACACTTGGAAGGTGCATTCACTCACTTTTGATCCATTATAGAGCAATTTAACCCATCTAGAACATTAATTTGTGAAATGCAACACAGTGAAAGAGTTAACGTAGCCTTGCAGTTATTGATGCATTCCAAGGACAAAGTTGATATGCAGAAAAAGTCTGACTGATTTTTTTTCTGTGATTTTTCAAGTAATCTGCACTTCCCTCTCTCCTTTGAAATCAGGACAGAACTTACTATATTTTAAAACTAAATTGCAGAAGGAACTTGGATGAATCAACTACTAATAGAAAGTGTTGCCTTAAAAGTGTTCAGGTTAATGTTTAAAACCCTACTTTGTTTGATTGCCTGAACATTTTCACTGATGTCCCTGGGAATACACATTCTGATTAAAAATTTAAAGTGAAATTATTGAGCAATTAAACAGAACAGCCCAAAATGGAAATCAACCTTAGAATTTCCTTAGGATTTTAAGTGATCTGCTGATATAATCTTTTATAGATCATTCCTAATTTTTAAAATATTTTGTTCCCTGAAGAAAAAAAGAGAAAGAACAAGGAAAATAAGGAAGGTAGCTGAGTGCCATTTTTAGCTACAAATTTATAAAATGGAGGGTTTAGTTTTTAATGTAGGCTTTTGGCAGAAAGAACAATGACTCATGGTTTCACTGTTTGAGTTTTTAGGGTTAGATGTCAGGTGCTTTTCAAAAGAGAGGTTATCTTCTCAGTTTTGCCCCGTGGAAGCTCCCTGCACAGCTCTTCCAACATCAGACACTCAATATGGAAGGAAAACGCAGCACAACACAGGTGGCAGGCTATTTAAGCATGATTCAGTGTCAACAAGAATGGACACATTTCTTCTAATTTGGAATAATGTCTAGCGAATTTTCCTACCTTACCTGTGCTTTCTATATACACTGTTTTGAAAGCAAAAGTGTCCTAGAGGTAGGGTAGCACAGCTACTATTTACCCAGCCTCTCTTCCTCTGAGGTCCCTTTTTCACACTCTCCCAGGGTATCAGAATGGATGCTGGTGGGAGTCATGGTTTGCCACGGGCTCAGAGTTAAGTTCATTATAAAGAAATGGTTCAGAAGCTCATTCTGAAATTACAAAGCTTGAATGAGGGACAATAAAGCACCCAAATGAGAAGCTAGAGACCCATATGTACCTACATAAATGGGTAAAAGCTGAAAGTCATTTATTTGCTCTGTGAATCTGAATATAGCTCACAAAAGATCACAGAGTCAGCTCCAAATACAGAGCTCCAAATATTCGAAGTCCCAAGACAGAAAAATTTCCACAGACCTGCTGGTGTGCATGTACGTATCAGCCAGAATTCATAGCTGTTTTTCTCATGTTGTCGTCTTTAACCAGACTGAAGAGCCTCCAGACATGCCCAAATGGTTTGTACTTCATGTGGGTAGGCAAGCAGAGCACTGTGAAATGCCATTTACTGGTAAATAATTTATTCTATTGCCTAATTCAGTGCACTGCATTTGCTTTTGTGTGCATTCAAGTGTAAGAATTGTGGTTTCATTTTGGGTATGAACTTTTCAATAATAAATTTTTTGCAGGTGAGATCTTTTTGGTTTCTTTAGAATTACTTTAGTAAGGAATTATAATGTGTGACTTTTTTTTTTTTTTAAAGAGAAGAGTCTGCTTTTATTTTTTCACCAGTTTTTTTTTCTTTCACTTAGTTGTGTATGTGGGTGGTGCTGGGGATCAAACCTGGGTCCTTGCACATGCCAGGCATCAAACCTGGGTCCTTGCACATGCCAGGCAAGTGCTCTACCACTGAGCCAGCCACCCCAGCCTTTCTTTAAAAGACAGAGCTAATTTTTATTTTTTTCATATGGTTTGTGACAATGGGTTTTAAGTGGTATGAAGTGCCTACTACTAACACATAACAAGATTTTTCAGTGTTGCCGCTTAGCTATTCAGACCTCCTTTTTTCTCACCAGCAAGTCAATGGAAGAAGTCAGAGATAATCAGTAATAATAATTATTCAGCTCGTGAGACATGTTATCATCCCATACCTATGTATTCCTCCTCTTGCACCATGTTTAAACATATCAGTCATTTCTCTAATGAATAACAACAGGGAAATAATCATTACAAGTAACATTGAAATAAATTGTTGCCAAGTACAGTTTTTGAAATGAAGGTTATGTTGCTTAATAAACCATAGGTTGCATGAAGAGTCACCTGCTTATTTTATGGGCAACTGGTAAGAATGTCAAGTTTGGAATCCAGTTTTCTTTTCCCAGGTACAACGGTAAACTACTTTTATTGAATTTGCATGGAAAATGCTTCTCTTTTTACTCCTTAAGAATAGTGTTTCTGAATAACATGCCATCAATGCAATGTATTTTCTTGGGTGGGGAGTTAAATATTTGAATAACAAGATCAAGGCAAGCGCTGCAACTGCTTATTTTCTAAAGAAACAGTGACCAACATGCAATATTGGGTAAGTATTAAAAGATCAACCACAAAAATGGGAAGGGTTAATATTTTTGACATTAACTATTACTGCATAGGTTGGAACAACCTCAGAGAGCAAGAGGGCATTTACATAGTATTCCTTCAATAACACTTTGGCAAGAGCAGAGGTTTTTCAGACTCTGTAAATAAACATTCATCTCTCTACATCTTTGGTATATGCCTCCAATCTTTTGCTGAAAAATAGCCATTTGGAGGGTCCTATGTACCTTGAAACACTGCAGGAGTTGCAGGAGCCACAGACAGAATGTAATAATTTGCATTTTATAAAATACTTTCCCATTTCATTTTGTACTCACTCCAATAGTACAGCATGTGACTGGTACACCAAAGTTTGTACTAACAAAAAAATAATAATAAAATGAAATTCTGTAGAGTAAATAACGAGCTCATTCTCTTAAAATTTCTTTGCTAGGAATTATGGCAACTCTATTTTTATCAGCAGGCAAATTCATTAATTCTAGGCCTTCTTCCATCTGTTTCTATTCTCTAAAAGCTTTAATCTCAAAGCTTTTTAGGTACTAGGGTCATTAGAAAGCTCCCGTACAAGTGGGAATCTGGACTGAAAAGTTTAATTTCTCTGTGCAAGGTATTGTGCAGAAAGATGATTACAGAGCACGTATTAACTCAAGGGACTGGGGTGGTGAAAGTCATAGAAAACAGGTGTCTTTCTAGTGGGAAGCATGATATTTTTCCCCTCACAATTTCCTTTTACCCAATATTACATGTTTGTTCGCATTCTTTTTCCTTATAAAATAATTCTTTCTTGATGTTGTCAAATAATTAACCTGCCCTCACAAAAAAGATTTCATAGTAATGGTAATTTATTCAGAAATATGGACTTTAGAAGTAAAACAGAAAACATTTCCCATGCAAATGCAGTTGAAGTGTTTTATTGTTGTACCTGGGGAAAGAAAACCATATTCTTATCAGTCACCAACAAAACAGTTGCCATAATTTTTTTTTTTAAACAGAGAGAGGGAGAGAGAGAGAAAGAGAGAGAAAGAAGTAATTTTCACTTAGTTTTTCATGTGACCTTCATTCCTCTGACACTTTCTTGTGTATGTGGTACTGGGGTTCGAACTTGAGTACCCATGCATGCAAGGCAAGCGCTGCAACTGCTAAGCCACTGCTCCAGCCCCAAGCTGCCATAATTCTTTTTTTTTCATTAGATGAATATGGAGTTACAATTGAGGGGGAAACAATGTCAAACAATCAAGAACAAATGTATATATACTTAGTTATCCAAGGCTAATGCCATGTCATGGATGCCCAGCTTGGGTTCCCCATGTTGCTGTTTCCCCCAGAAAACCCCCTGAGTTAAATGGATACTTGTGGAGATCAGAGCTCTCCTTCTGAGATGAATCCCCCATATTCCCAACCTCCAGTCTCCTAGATATTCTTCCTAAGCCCTCCCCCTGCCGAAGTTGCCATAATTCTTACCAAATAAATTTTAAAAGAGAATGAGCTCAGCCTTAATCCCAGAAACTTGGGAGGCTGATGCAGGAGGTTTGCGAGTTCAAAGCCAGCCTCAGCAATTTAGCAAAGCCCTAAGCCATTAAGCAAGACCCTGTCTCAAAATAAAATTTAAAAAAGGGCTTAGGATTTGGCTCAGAGGGTAAGAGCCCCTGAGTTCAATCCTCAGTTTCAAAAAGAGAAACAGAGAGAGAGAGAGAGAGAGAGAGAGAGAGAGAGAGAGAGAATAAGCTCATCTTTGTGGTTTTGGTGAATCTGTAGCCATTGTCAAACCTTTCAAATATCTTTTTTATGAATTTACCAAGTTCATAAGATGGAATATACCTATTCCATTTAGTAGATGGATTTCAAATATGATGTGTAACAAGTTTGAGAAAATATGATTGAGATTATTTTGATTAATTAGAACTTTAATCTTTAAAATAATGCTTTCCCATTATATTTACAAGATTGGCTTGACAAACCAAGCCCTATTTTGAGCTACCTTCTGATTCTTGTCTATGCCTGAAATTCTCAGAGGCATTTTTTTTTTATAGAGAAATGTGTCTTCTTTGTGTACTATCACGTAAAAAACCAATAAAGATCCAAATTTGCTTAAACTATCCCAGGTCAACTCCACTGATGGACTGTACCCCTTTCTCAAACTTTCCTAGCTTGATTAAATTTGCAGGTCCTAAGAAACCATCCTGTCTGCTGCAAGAAGTTCACATGTCAGCAGTAACATATGTGATGAACTGTGCAGTGTCAATTCCTGGAACAAATAAGGACACATTCAAAAATGGCCCACAGAGCAGAGACTGAGTCCTAGACTGCACTAAAAACTTACATATCTCTATTTTTCCTCCCTGCTTTCAACTAAAGCGAAACCCTATCCATGCCACCATCATTTCCTGAAGATCTTATAATCAGAGAAGCTCTCCTGGCCAGTCTCATGTGATGATAGCACTTTTTCTGTGCTCATTTTTGCTTCTTTGGCAACATAGCCTGCTATCACTTTGAAAGTGGTGCAAAGGAAGTGCTTTCCATTAACTTCCAATTTATTCCCTTCCTATTGAGATCCTAAAATGAGCAAAAGGAATGTTAAGAACAGAATTTTAATGTAATTCAATTGAAAAGGTTTGTTCCTCTGACAAAATCATGCTGCTGGGTAACATTCATTTTATTAAAAGGGGATCTGTCAAAAAAGAAAGGCAATTCGAGCTACAGGAGAACTGAGCTTTATGTATAAGATCCATTCCAGAGAAGTTGTACAGAAAATATTTGTATACTGAATCACTTTTCCAACTGACTTTTATTATAATTTTAGAGGTGTGCTTTTAGGGAAAACACTTTTGCTTCAGCATATCATAGTAAAAACCACACTAAGGAACTCAACAGTTGTTCCAAGAACTCCTTTGCATTTGTCAACATGCCATCTCTACATCTAATTTCCCCTCGTGCCTTGTGCAATGGTAGCCAAGTGAACAAGCAATTGAAAATGATTTTACACATGCATTCAATGCAAAGTACACACACCACAACACACACAACGACTACTTTTCATTCCACTCGTACTGACCTCACAAAACGCAACTCTTTGGAGAGCAGGCTGCCTGGGCGACTTCTCTAAGTATTTAGTAGAATACCCTGGCTGAATTGGACTCAAACCTTCCTATGTGCTTTCAGATGGCAATCGGCACTCCTGATTTGCATTTAGTTGTAAGGCCCTAATTAAGTGCAGTTTAGCTTCAGCAATAATTGATTATGAAAAGTTAGGCCCTTCTATTTGCTAAGAATAATATTTGTAGTACTTACGTAATCCCTCAAGAACATGGGTCCTTCTAGCCCTTAACATCATAGTATTATTATAGATTATATCATTTTACCACAATATTTTATAATCAGAACAGAATTTTCATATACTTACTCGAAAAATGTCGTCCATCCAGTTTCATCACTTTTAGTGGCTAAAAGTCCACTATTGCCATGGTACGTAAACAGAACCAATTCTAATCCTTGTGCAGTCATGCTCTTCAAACATCCATTTGTTCCTATCGTCAACCATATCACTTGGTTATCTGGAGATACCACCCGTACAGGCATCCGATTTGGATCCCGTCTAATTCTAAGGGTATTGCCATTGCTGTCTGTCACAGCAGTAATGTCATTATCATTGCTGTAGCTAAAGTTGTACAGGTAATCACCAGTGACTAAACTTACAGTATACTGGTGAGTACCATTGATGTCGAAGATATAGAGTTCTTGATCAGTTGGAGAGGCCACTTCATAAAAGTTCATAGAGTTCAGTAAAGGCTTATTCTTTGATACAGCCCGGATCCTAATATTTCCCAGGTCTGCAATATACAGTGTACCATCTGGGGAAGCAGCTAGGGAGGATGGAGCATTAAGTTTGGCATCTTTGGCATAGCCATCTCCACTCTGGTAGCAGTCACAATTGGCATCGTTTTTGCAGTCACACTCAGAAGGTATTCCAGCCACTAAGGAGATCTCCCCATCTGTTGTGACCTGCCTTATTCGGTTAATTTTCTTTTCATCAGTTTCAGTAATGTACAAGACCCCACTGTAGGATACGGCAATGGCGGTGGCTGATTCCAGAGTTGTCTGAACTGCGTGCTTCCCCACAGGATACTCCACTCCAGGAACCTGACAATGCATGGGCCGTCCAGCAGCAATGCGAACTTGGCGGTTTTCAGTGATCTGTAAAACTACATTATTATCCAGAACATAAATGGAGTTATCCATGGGGTTAATGGCTAGGTCAGTGGGCCATTCCAGACGAACCTTAATAAAGAAAGAAATGGCCTGGTTAGTCAGTTACTGCACCACAGTTAATTTGCCAGAAGAGTAAATTAGACCATTCAAGGAAATTAACCTTAATTTGATAAACTGTTTTGAAATTGTTTTTTCAATAGCCACAGTAAAATAAACCTAAAATTTTTGAGTGGAGACAAATGCAGGAAATAACATTTTATTTAAAAATGCAGCACACTGAAAGATTTGCTAGTTGGAGCCAAATGGAAAATAAACTTCTGTATAGTGAGTCAACGGATATAGTGAGATGTGAACACATATGTTCCTTATAGCAGTAATAACCGCCAATGTCAGGGCTTTCTAGGTTATGAATACATTAGTATTCTATTGTGTTTTCAATCAGGCCAAGAGTGAAGCTCCTAATTCTAAATATAAGTCCCTTGGGACTAATCATAGTGGGTTTTCTCTACTACTCAAGGAGCCTAGGCAATCAAAAGATTAGAGATTTAAGCTGTTTTGTTCTTTTTGGAATATCTGCATGCTGCTACTTTACTGGTATTTTATTACAAATGCTTAGCAATTCTTGGTGATAATTGTTCTGTATTTCACTGAATTCACCAAATGCAGAATTATAGAAAAAATAACGTTTTATTAGCTCCTGAGATATTGAAATGTAACAGTTTTATCACAACCACTGCCACACATGATATATGCAGTTTAATTTGGTGCCACTGCAGCCTATTGACATAGTGAATCAAATAATTTAGAAAAGAAAAACCAATTCAACTTAATATTTTAGCTACCTGGCTGATGTGCATGCTAGTGTCACAAGTTAAAGGTCTGGCCGATGTGAGATCGTTAGAGCCCAGCAGAGTTGATATGATTCCATTTTGATCAACTTTTCTAATCATGGTTCCATCAACAAAGTAGATCAATCCATTCTTGTCAATTGCCATTCCTTTATACAAGAGAAGTAAGTGTTACTAATTTTTGAAAAAAGGATTAATTTTGATTACACTCTTAGACCCATCACTGAACATTTAATCCAAGTGATAACATAAGTAGCAGGTAAGACCGCCAATTGTAAAAGCATTAAAAATAGATATACATAAAGGTAAAATTCCTTGTGGCATGTTCATATATGAACATAGGATAGTTTGGTAATAAAAAAACTATATATAAGTAGAAGGAAGACAAGTAGAGTAGGAAAGGGAACAGGGAAAGGGAGGAGGGAAAGGAAAGGGGAAATACTGGGTACTGAACTGGAGCAAATTATATTCCATGCTTATATAATTGTGTCAAAATACCCAAATATTATGTATAACTATCATGCACTAATAAAAAACACACACAGACACTCAAATAAATAAAAGAGCTGGGAAAGTAGCTCAGGGGTAGAGTGCTTGCCTAGCAAGAGGGAGGCCCTGGGTTCCATTTCCAGTACCAAAACAAACCAAACCAAACAAAACCCAACACAGGCACTTACAATAGAAATAAAATGCAACACAGAAAAATCCACATTCCTAAGAATCTCCAGTGAGTGTATGAATCATACAGGTAGCATTTGTATTGTGAAATCTAAAATTACAATGTTTATAATAATGTTGTACTCTGCAAATTATAGAAACAGACATTCTGTTATAATCAACTTAGAGTAAAGATATTCTTCTAACAAAAGGAGTTCTAAGCCAAGGTTAGTGTTTTTTTGACCTTGTTACAATGAATTTTGCTATTATGAATAATTCAGTACAATAAATACTTTTTTCCAGTCCTTGTTCACATAATAGTCACTAGCTAACATGAAAAAAAAAATAAGGTCCCTAAACCAAAAAACCACTGTCACGTATGGCATAATGGCATAATACACGAGCAATGAGTCAATCCTGACTGGCTCAAAAGCCGTCACACAGAATTTTAGGCTCTGTTACCTCTGAAAATTCCTCAGGGCAAGTGTTTTTTTTCCCATGGCATAGAAACAAAAGTTTAACAGATCCAAAGTGGGTGAGAGCTAATAGGGTTGCTTAGTGATGGTTTTAAAGAAGCCTGGGACTCATTCATGACAAAGAAATTCCAGGACAATGAAAGAATTTGGACACTCCCTTGAAGTTTAACAGGACGTGACCTGAATAGTATAGAATAGTTGCTTCATTCTTTGTAAAGTTTAAAAAAAATGGCACAATGATTAGAAAGAAAATGCCAAGAACCTAATATTTACTGTAAAATCAACTTAGGACTCTAGCAGTTTCACACTAAATGGCTTTTAAAAACACTAAAAGTGGAACAGCTTTCTAGAACACAGTAAAAGGTAAAATGTTCGACTCAGCATTGAACACAATCAGGCACTAACTGGATTTTCCACTTTTTTTTCTTTTAATAAAAAGAAATCCTTAAATTGATAACTGTCGGTACCTTTGGGACTCATGAGTGTTGCTTCCACAGCCTTCCCTCCATCCCCACACCTTGCTTCATCAAATGGAAGGCACTGCTCCCCTGTCCCCGCGACCACTTCAGCATTTTTAGTCAAGTCTTTTGCTCCCGTAAGTGACTTCGGGCGATAAATTCTGCGGGTGTTAGTGTCAGAAACGTACAAATCTCCCGTGACTGGATCAGTTGCCAGGTAGTATCTGTGAGCTGGGTTGCTGCTGTGAAAAGGACCATACATAGACATCATGAGAGTTACTCCTAATACGTGGGGAGGGGGTGGGGAGGACTAAAAGCAAAATTCAATAGATCATGAGAAGCTGATTGATTGTAAACTGGAACCAATTATCAAAGACTGGAAAAAAAAATAAATAGCATATTTAACAATGATTTGAGTCAACTTGATCCCAGGTAGCAATTCTCTGACACTATATAGTATGTTTTCCTTCTTGGCCCAATGCTAAAGATTCATTTTATTTATAGACATTCTTAAAAACAGTCACCAGGAGCGGCAATATGATTGTGGTCCAAAACAAAGAAGCAAGTTCTCTACATCTTTATTTGGCTCGATGTAAGGCCATTACTAAATTGTCCCTAAGTGATAAACATGAACTTTATTCCAGGGGAAGGGTTCTCTAACAAATTCTCCAATTTCACCCATCCTTCATCTTTGGGATTTATTCTTTCCTTCTTACTACAAAATCAATTCAAACTGAATATCATCTCCTAAAAACAGGTAGCATTGGGTCCATGTTGGTTGCTCCATCATAATCCAGAGAAATAATTTGATGCAGTTATAATATTTGTCCAGAGATAGGGGGCTAAATACTAATATGAGATCATTCAAATGTAGAAGGCAGTCTCAAAATGCTCCATCCATCAGATTTATTTCTAAAGTTTAGAAGCTGAGCTGCTTTGCAACCTGACTTAAGAATTTGGTGAGATATAAGGGCTGGAGCCGTGGCTCAGTGGTTTCGGTGCTTGTCTGGCAAGCACAAGGACCTGGGTTCAAACCCCAGCACCATGTACACAACTAAGTGTTGGAGCAACAAAGGCCTTGTGAAAAACTAAATAAAGTTGTTTCTCTGTTTATCTGCCTCTCTCTCTTAAAAAAAAAAAAAGAATTTGGTGAGATACAGACATTCATTCACAAAATACAATGCCTCAGTTTTAAAGCAATATGAATGTAAAACATTTTATATTTCATTACCTGTAAAAAATGACAAAACCAATATTATCAAGGAATGCACAAATTATGACACATAGCTGGAATTTTAAAGTTAATCTCCTTACAAACAACATGCTGGGTGCAGTGGTGCATGTGTGTAATCCCAGTGACTCAGGAGGCTGAGGCAGGGAGATTGCAAGTTTTAGGCCAGCCTTAGCAACTTAGCACGATCTTGTCTCAAAATAAAAAAATAAAAAAAAGGACTAAGGATATAGCCCAATGGTAGAGCACCCCTGGGTTCAATCCCCAGTACTGCCAAAAAAAAAGAATTAATGAAATGAAATTTTGTACATTGCCTTTATATATATATATTTTTAATTAGTGCATTATAGTTTTACATGATGATGGGATTAGTTGTCACATATTCCTAGAGGCATACAAATCAGCAATACAATTCAATATCCCCCCCCACATCTCTACTTCCATCCTCCCGTCCCCTGATCCCTTGTCATTCTTCTGGGTCCTATATTGTTCCTAAAAACCCCCGAAACAGTGCCATAATTCTTATACCTATGAAGAAAAATTTTTATATATGGCTATAGTATATACAGTGCCATTTATAACTGCTTGGAATGTACAGTACATTGCCTTCTAAAAAACATTATATTAGTTTAAATGGTATTCCAAGAAAGATGCCAACTGACAGGAATCTACTAGATCCCATGTATCTTTTGTTGACAAGCTTGGTGTTACTAATTCACTCTCTTCCTCATTTTCTCTCTCTCTCTCTTCCCCCACAGTCAGTCAGATCTATGCTCAAATGATTTGCTTGTTTCCATTATTTTATATGTGAACATCTAAAACACAGTGGTGTTGCAGTTTCATCATTACTAATGAGGTTATATCCGAACGAAACAATTCTCATTACTGAATGCTCTTTCTTTTAAGCACTTGAATATACATACTTTCTTGCTTTTTAAATTTTTTTTCCTTCTTTAAAGAGTGAGGGACAGTGAGAGAGAGGGAGAAAGAATCAAGTTTTATTTAGTTTTTCATGTGGCTTTTGTTGCTCTGACACTTAGTTGTGTATGCGGTGCTGGGGTTCGAACCTGTGTACTACGCCTGCCAGGCAAGCGCCATAAGGGCTGAGCCACCGCTCCAGCTCCACTTTCTTGCTTTTATAAGAGATTCTATTTTTTTTTTAATTTTTAAATTTTTTTATTTTTGAGCAACCTTACAAGATTTTAACAAAACAATATAAAATGTGTATAAGATGTGT
>PVKS010003605.1:0-35497 GCA_004027875.1 Aplodontia rufa
ACTGTAATCCTTGTGCCTCAGCCTCTAGGACAGTTGAGATTAGAGCTATGAACCACCATGCCTGGCAAAATAACTATTATAAAATAAACATTCTTAAGTGAACTGACTGCATTTTATCCCACCCCAACATTCCTCACAGTGTAACTTTAATCTCTGTATTCCCATCTAACAAGGTGTTGACTTTATCAATCTTTTCTATCAGGAGATAGATAGAAAATAGAAAAGTATAACATCCAAACCTTGGAATAAATGCAGGATTGCACAAATTTGATATGTGTGTTGTTGGTGTAGTGATCAAATTATATGCAAAGCCATAGGTAACTGTTGAGTTAGCAAAGAGTGCTTCCACGTTAGATCGTACCTGGGATTTTATTAATGGATGTGAACCAGTGATAACATAGCAAAACAAATACTATTGAAATAATTGAAATAAGTTTTATGACTCACAGTTTCCGGAAGCAAGAAGCATGTCATCCCATGCACAGTCCCTTACAAAATTTCGAGTTCCAGACAGGAAATTAAAATAAGAACTAAGAAAGTGTGGCCCAGAGCCTTTTTTTCAGTTTCCAAGAGAAAAGCAAGGCAGGGCCAAGTAAACAGTTTAGGATTGGCTAATTTGAGTAATTACAATGGGTTTTGGACTATAGGTTTAGGTTCTAATTATCTGGTACCTGGCCTTGGGGTGATATATGATATGAGAAATATTGCCTTGGTAGATGTGGGTTAGATAAAGATGGTGGTTGGGGATATGAGCTTTGGATTGTTTGTGTCTTAGTCCATTTGGGCTTCTATAGCAAAATGCCATGAACTGGGTAGCTTATGAACAATGGAAATTTATCTCTCTCAGTTTTGGAGGCTGGGACAGTCAAGACCAAGGGGTCAGCAGACTGGGCACCTGGTGAGGGTTTATTCTTGGCTATATAGATGGCACCCTGTCCCTGAATCTGCACATGGTGAAAAGGGCAAAACCACATTTTGGGATGTCTTTTATAAGGTGTGGACTCCCATTCAGGAAGGCTCCACCCTCAAGATACAATCACCACCCACCTCTGAATACCATCTCATTGCCAATGATGCTTCAAATTGTGAATTTGAGGGACATAAACATTCAGATCACAGCAGTCAATTCTCATGTGAAAGGGATACTGGATAGCAAGTTGTTCACTATCTTCAGAAACTGTTTACTCCTGGAAGGGTCATCTCTCCAGCAAGGCCCTAAAATATAAAATTTTAAATGAATGATGAATAGATGTTAGCACATCTCATCACACAGTCACCACAGCTTCCTTCCCTTCTTAATCCCAAGTATTTAGTCTCTCAATTCTCATGCACGTCTCTATCATCATTTTTCTAAAGTTTGGTTTTTGCTGTTTGTTGGTTTGTTTTAGTGTTGATTATAAAATATACCCACAAGAAGGGCATCAAGATAATAGTAGGGTAGTTGAGAGAGTGAAAGAGTTTTTTTTTTTTTTTTAATCTGTTTTTTTGTTTTTCCTGCACTTAATTGTGTATGTGGTGCTAGAGAGAAAAACCCAGGTCCTTGTGCATGCTTGGCAAGCACTCTATCACTGAGCCACCGCTCCAGCCCTTTGTTTTTGTCCAATAATAAAGAGAGGTCTTTGAATAAATGGATGAGTGCTTTGAATATTATGGAAGAGAGTGCTTTTCATATTCATGATATAAAATTCAAACATTAAAAATCACATATCTTGCTATCAAAAATTTCTGAAAAACAGTTTTTTACAACTGTCAATTTGATTCTCTGTTTTTCATTGTAAAACTTAACATGCAGCTGCAACTGTAGTCTAAACATTTTTTGAATATTAAATAAAGTTTAATTGCATTTGCTTTCTTTTTTTTTAATTTTATTGTGTTATTGTGCAATCGTAAAAGCATTAATAGTAGCAATAAGATATGTCCCTGATCCTAATCCAGAATCGCCCCCATATTAACCACACCCTAATGGCTTTACTCTTCTATATTTCCCCTATAACAGATATACATATATCTGTTACATGTATATATGATATATATAACAGATATATATGTGTATGTGTTATATATATATATATGATATATATATTTGTGCATTTTCCAGAATGAAATGATTGCATAAGCATTATTTGGCCTCTCAGGGGAGTAAAGAGTAAACTACATTGTTGATTCCTGCCTAGATCCCACCCTATCAACCCTCCCTCTTCCCCTCCCTTCTACCCTCCCAGCCCCCATACTTCCCCTACATACCTATGCTTCCCATAGATTATGTGTTGCTCCGACTTTGGTGAGTCTAGTACATGAGTTTAACCTTTCACCCAAGACTGGGTTTTGCTCCAGTCTCCACAAATGAGGGAAAACATTTGACCCTTGAGTCTCTGAGTTTGGCTAATTTTGCTTAGTATAATTTCTTCCATTACCATCCATTTACCTACAAAGGCAGTAATATCTTTGCTTCTAATAGCTGAGCAGAACTAACCTGAGAGATAAGGATCTTATTTCAATTACCTACACGTGTCTGTGTAGTTTGTCCAACACCATTTCTTTTATTTGTATTTTGAAGACAGAGCTTTATTCCAACTCCTTTCCTAGGTGTTTTGTATAAATTTTGGGTGATCCACTTCAAGTAGTGACATTCTCATTTTATTTTACTTTGGATAATCATATCATTTACTATAGAATATAGATGAAAGTAGAACTGCTCTGGATGTCGCCAACCTAGTAGGAAAAAAAAAGAAGTCAAGAAAGACCCACTGAGTATATGCCCAACCCCAACACCATGATCTTCTGGAAACCTTTGTGTCTCTGTAGATCACCTTTAGAAAACTGTATGTTCTGTTCAGTGTTTCAAAAGTTTAATACAGAATTTTATGGTTACATAAGATTGTTAACCAAAAGTAAGAGATTTTTTAGAGTGCAGGTCTTCTTGCAACTATCAAAATGATAATATAAATTACGGACCTCCAAGGAGGAACACAGAATTTCCTGCAGAACCCTTTTCTCCTTCTGCACATCTCTTAGGTCAAGTTTATTACTGAACACACTTTGTGAAACACTAATCTGACAATGGAAAAGAAGGAAAGTCATGTAAAAATCTTTTTTCTTTAGCTGGTTCATTTATAAAATGAAAACAAGTATCTGGTCAATTAGTTCTCATGTTATTTTGAAGATCAAGTTATATTGCTTCTGGGAATGTATTTTAAAACCTGATCTTGATGTGATAAGCTATATTGATATAGCACTCAGCTCTTTGTGTTGAAACTTTTTACTTACGTGTAAAAAAAAAATTTTTTTTTGATACTAGGAATTGAACACAGGTCCTTAAACACTAAGCCACATTTTCATCCCTATTTTATTATTATTTCTTATTGTGAGACAGAGTCTTATGAAATTAGTCAGGGCATGGCTAAGTTGTTGAGGCTGACCTTGAATTGACAATCCTCTTGTCTCAGCCTCCTGAGCCGCTGGAATTACAGGAATGCACTACCAAGTCCTGCTAAACAGTGATTCTTAAATGTGGTTCTAGGAATAGCAGCAAGGCTATCACCTTGGTTACGCATTAGAAATGCAGATGTGCAGGCCTAACTCCTAAATCCAATGAATAAGAAATTCTTAAGGTGGTATCTAGCAATTTGTTTCCATAAATCTTTTTTTTTTACTTTCTTTTATTAAGAAATTAATGTGTTGTGTTTCAATAAATCTTTAACAGATTTTAATGCATGATAAAGTTTGAGAGCCACTGAAGTAGAGAAGGAAAACATATAGATTGATATCAGGTTTTTAAAGAAGAGCAACCACAAATGAACAGCTCCTGAAGAGCTGCTTTTAAGGAATTTGAGGAAAATGAAGTAAACATGAAAAACTTGAATGCACTCCTAGTAGATCAACCATTTGCAATTAAAGGGAGAAGATAGTTTGTTCTGGAGCAAAGCAAAGACTGAGGTGCTCACATTCCATGTTATTCCTCCACAGCATTTCCAAAATATAATGTAATAAAAGAACAAATCTTTCTCAATGTACATGTGCAACAGACTGGATTTGCCCCTCCCCTATCTGCATCTGAATTGGGAGTGGCTTCCTCACTCTAAGAGTGGAGACTGGGAGGCCCTCTTCCCAACTGTTTCTCTAATCTCTTTCTCAGTTTCTACCATCCCCTTTTTTGGTATTCCAAGTTCAAAAGAAAGCTCTTTGTAATACATTTTCATCTCCTCAGTTAAAAAAAAAAAAAGCATGTTTATATAAAAGGGGGGTACAGATGCTGGCCCCAGGAAGTCCGAGCTACTTCTGATTTGATAAGGAAGGTCCTTAACACCTGTGAAACTCCTTTTGGTGGTGGGCAGTTACTTGAAGGAGGCTGACAGTGAAACTCCTGTCATTTGTTCTAATATACCCTTTCCTCTTTTAAAAGCCTTCCTTCTGAAACAGTGAAGTTTCTTCCATCTCCCTGCAAAGCTGGCTTTGAATAAAACCTCATTTCTTATCAAGTTGACTGCAAGTATTTCTAGAGCAGTAAGCATTGTGGCCTAGTCTCTGTCATGCTGGGTGGGACCCTCAATCTGTGCTGCTAAGTAACAGCTTTAACTATCAACAGTAGGTGAATATTTGGGAAATGTTTGAAAATATCTCAGCCCGTTAGTGAAATTTTAGAAACCTGAGCTACTTCCTCAGGTGTGGACTTTTGAATAAAGTTTTGAGAACACCAGGGTTCCCAACAAGGAAGGTTAACAACATACTTCCACACAGATGTGTCATGACATCTGACTACAGTGAATTTGAAACTTATGGGGAAAAACAAATACATGCCTATTCAGACTCAAAATAAATGTTATTTAATATGATGAGAATCAGAAACTGTGTTCGTTGTTGATTAGATCTGAATCTAACAGAATCATAGATCTTGAAGTATTGAACTATTTGGTGGAAATGACATGAAGATACAATGGACTTTAAAAGTGAGCCACAGGTGTTGGAGCGGTGGCTCAGAAGTTACAGCTCTTGCCTGGCATGCACAAGGACCTAGGTTCAAACCCAGCACCACATACACAACAATGTGTCAGAGCAACAAAAACCACATGAAAGACGGAGTAAAATGGATTCTCTCTCTCACACACTCTCTCTCTCACAATTCCCTCTCTAAAAAAGAGAGAGAGAGAGAGAGAGAGAGAGAGAGAGAGTAAAAAGAGTGATCCACAGATATTGGTGAATAAGAATAGTTTTAAAGTATTGTTACACCTACTGGCCTGGGAGAAGAGGGATGGCTACAACTCTGTACCATACTCACTGCTCCAGAAATATAGTCAAATTGGTAGAAAAATATGTTTCATTCAAAGCCAGTTTTGAATCAAGACAGAAGAAGCTCTATCTTCAAAAGTTCCATCTTTGAAATCTTTGAAGGTGAGAGAAGTTTTGAGGCTGTGAATAGGATATAGGGAAGTGGGACAAAGGTTGACACATTTACAGGTGTGGATTTAGTTCCCCCTGCTACACTGGCCTAGGGAAGAGGCAGTCTTCACTCTTGGCTTCCTGGGCTCTTGTCAGGGGCCGGGTTGCCTTCAGATTCTTAGCTTGAGGAAGTTGTTCTTAGTGTGAGGAAGTTGTTCTTAGTTTCAGAAGGACCCCAAAATTATCTGTTTCAGTATCCCTGGCCATATTTGAATGCAAATATGTTCAAATTGTTCTCTTTTTTTCTATCCAATTATCTACATTTCAAGAACTATCACTTGAGGCTTAGGTGAGTTATGACTATTAAATTGGCACAATTCCACAAATGGGATACAAAACAAGAACTTAAAACTTTTGGCTATGAAATTAAATTTTGGATAACATGTTTCCATGTAAGTAGTCTCTCTTTTCTTTCTTTTTTTTTTTTTTTTAAGGGAGAGGGACAGTTGAGAGAGAGAAAGAGGAATAATCAATTTTATTTCGTTTTTCATGTGGCTTTTATTGCTCTGAGACATTGTCGTGTACGTGGTTCTGGGGTTCAAACTCATGTATTTGTACACGCCAGCCAAGTGCCATAACTGCTGAGCCACTGCTCCATCCTTCTCTCTCTTTTATAATGTTACTGTAAATGAAAGCAGTAGACCACCTTACTTGGGGCCTAGGATGAGATTTAAAATGTGGTGTACTCAGTTTCTGAGAAAAAGTAGCATGGTAAATGAACATGAGTATTCATATTGAATTGTTGATGATTAACATCTATAAATTTGTTTTTTGTCTGCATAAAATTAACTTAAGCCATTTTAGATAATAAAAGTCATATATTTGAAATTTTAGGTTATGTTCCTACCTTATTAGTAATAAAAATCCACATATATGAATTTCTGATTATACATGTATTACTATTAGAAAATTTTTGTTCAACATGTAGATGGATGTATATGTATATGTATATGTATATATATACACACACATTTAATCAGGGTTATTATATATATTAAATAAGATTTTTAAGTATGAAATTTTCATTTTATTTACTATTGTAAAATTTGTGAAGTTACATTTTTTTCTTTATTTCTCATAGTGTATATATTGTTAATACATTACCTTTATTATTACATGTTAGAAAGTAGCCCACAGTTATGTCATGGGAGAAGAAATGTCCCCGTGAAGAGTCTGAGGAGTTCCCAGAGGAGAGGGAGAGGGTGGACCCAGCTCAACACCAGCGGGTTTCTTGGCATGCATGTTGGAAAAGAGTTTCAGCACTCGCCAGACAGACAATGACAAAGGTTTATTTAGGAAGGCAGATACACATTCAAGGGAGAATGCAGGGTATATCAAGAGTGAGAAGCAGCCCTAACTTGGGTGGGGGTTCAATATTTATAGGAGCTGGACTGGAGGTAGAGCCAGGGTACAGCTGCACAATTTTGTTCCACATTTCCTGTGCCTGCTTATTTCCTTTACTTTACAAGGGAATGGGCTAAGCATTGCAATGCTTTGAGGGTGTTTCCCTCAAGATTCAATATTTTTTGTCTTTTTATCCTAATTCCCTATCTCAGCTAGAAGTTGAATAATTTTGTGATCAGATTGAATTAATGGTTATTTGCTAAATGTTAGGTAGCATAACAATTATGCATGTCTGAAGTTTTGATATTATAGATGGTTCTCTAAAGTTTTCTGACCTAAGGATATTTTTAATTCTTAAAACTGTGTTTCTTTCACAAAATTTCATAATTTTGTAATTATAACTTCATAAATTCTTACAAATAAATTGTTTCCTAATTAAATGGATTCTAAGTTATTATTTGGTTCATAAAAATTGTACATATGTATACGATATCATGTGATGTTTTGGTACATATATACATTATGCAATGTTAAAGTCAGGGTAAGCATATCTATCTCCTCAAACATAAATTCTTATTGAAGAGTCAGGAGTCTTATTGAATAGTCTTATTGAAAGGTCAGGAGGAGGGTCCTGTATCTCCATGGACAAATTCTGCCACTCCAGGGATACTTGGACTTGAAGAAAGACTCTTGAGAGGGTGATAATGATTTATGTACTTTGTGTTATTTGACTATGGGACCTGGCAATTTTTTGACATCCCGAATGGAAATAAATAACTTCCTTCACTCTGTCTGATCAAGTACTTGATCATCCAGTTAAAATATTGCTAAAATTAATGCATAAAATTAATTGACCAACTTGACAACCAGTGGAATATAGTTGTCAGGGTATTTTGAACAATAGAAATGCATTCATTAAAGCACCTTCATTCCAACAATGAATGTACAGAATTATAAGATTTAAAGGAAACATGATAAAATATGTACATGTTTAATTTTTAAAGAATGAATGTAAATCTGGATTGTTAGAATTCATATGAAATATCTGATTTTACTACCACAGAATTGTTACAGAGCTGGAGCTTTCTGGGGAATCTGAGGCAGCATGAATACCCCCATCAAACTGATTCTTGCAGTCAAGTCAGAAAGACTTCAGTCATGTCGCTCAGAGTAAAAGGAATTAGCTTATTAATGGGTTAGGAAAAGGGAAAGGGGACACTCAAGGGAAAGAGTGGGTCCTCTCAGAAAGGAGGGACAGTATTCCTCTGCTGAACTCCAGTTTTATTGGAAATCCCAGAGAAGTTGCCAGATAGTCCTGACTAGGTCCACCTCTTAACTTTTGATTGATGGGGAAGTGATGTCAGACTTTCAAGTCCTCACTGGCATGGCAGCTCTAGGTCATCTTAGTCCATGCAGACCAGTTCTAATTAACCATATATTCTTACAGATTTTCTGGTTAAGAGGAATTATCCTTATCTCCTTAAGTTTCAGGATCTGGCCACAAAAGTTTCCCTCTTTAGGGTAACTTGGGTTCCTCGTACGGATATTATTTTGGACCTGCTTTTCCTCTGCAAATACCAGGTAATTTGCTGAGGAATATGGCATAGCCTGTTCAATTAGGTCAGGTAGGGCTGTAGGTAAATTGTTTTGTGGGGAAAAAAATGTGGGGTCAGCACAGTGGCCCATTTTATAGAATTCTTCTCTTAACTTCATGTTCCCATCACTTGCATCTGTCTGTTCTCCAAGAGAATCAATAATCATCACAGGCACTATTTGGATTCTTTTAGAATATAAAATCATATTCTATAAACTGTGAAACAAGTGTTAGTGCATGAAAAGCAAAATCAGTAGTATTAGTCATAGTTCAAGTTATATCATCTCTGAGGTGAAAAATAAAGTGTCAGTGGACATAAACAATTAAGACAAGATCAGGGGCATGAGTTCTGATCCTGAGTCTGAGTTCTGAGCTAGAAAGATCCACAAGAAACTCTCTGATACAAGTTGCTGTCAGTCAAAATCTCTAATTTTATAACACTGCAATTGAAGTTACTAAGCTCCAAAGAAGCTTTAATTTGCCCAGGTTATAGCTTGGCATGGTGGTGCATGCCTGTAATCTCAAACTACTCAGGAAGTTGAAACAGGTGAATCATAAGGCCAGTGCCGACAACTTTGTAAGTTCCTTTATGCACACACACAAGAAAAGAGGCTGGTTATGTAGCTCAGTAGTAGAATTCCCTTGAGCTCAATCTCAGTACCATTAAAAACAAAACTGCATAGGTATTTATGTATTTTATATAGATTAGAAGCGGTAAGGAAGAAGAGGATGGAAAATAATTCTTATAGTCGAGCCGTATTACTGGAAAAATAGTGTCTACTAATTCTCGTAGCAATCATGTGTTAAATGGTATATGTCATGATCCTGATTTATTTGATGAGTAAATGAAGTAAAATGTCAAATAATTATTTAGCCAATATAATTTTTTCTCAGTTAGTGATACCATAACAAAATGCCACAAATTGAGTGGCTTAAACATAGAAATATGCTTTGTAGTTTTGGAGGCCAGAAGTCCAGGATCACGGTACTGGCTGCTCCAGGCTTGGTCAGAGGATTCCAGAGAAGGACCTGTTGAAAGCATCCTTCTAGCCTCTGGGAGTTCTTTGGCTGATGGCAATATAATTACAATTTTCACACCTTTCTTCCTATGAGTGTATCTGTATTAATTTATTCCTTTTTGATAACAACACCAGTCATATTGCATTACTAGCCTACTCTATGCCTATTTGATCTCATTTAAGCTAATTGCATTTTCAATGATCTTATCGGAGAATAAAGTCACATTCTGAGTACTAGGGGTCAAGATTTCAATATGCACATTTTTAGGAGACATGACCAGTAAATTGGTAGCATAGTTAGCATTTGTTTGTAAATTTTCCTGGTTCTACGTTATATATTATTTCAAGGTAGAAATGAGCTTACACTTCATGAAAGGTAATTTAATGTGGTATTTCCATTTTTAATAAATTAGAAAAGAGAAGAAAGAAAATGTTGTGATGAGCCAACTTATTGGGAACAAAATCATGTAAGGTCTGTAAAGTTCAATGAGGGATTTTGGCTTTTTACAAATAATGTACCAATAAGGTAGGGAGGACCAAGTTTTAGCAAGATAGGAGGATAACAGAGGGTTTTAAAAAATGTTAATTCTTAAGTAATGTGCAAGAGGGATTAAAATAAAGAAACAAAATGACACAAGGAGCCAAATTCAGGTACCATAACTAAAACCCACAAGTGAGGCTATAAGGCACAAAAGAGGCAGTGCAATGAAAACATGATTCAGAACAGGAAGAGTAGGTTGGAAATAAGTTGTGATGGTTTGGAAATGAAATGTCCCCTGAGGCTCATGTGTTCAAAGCTTGATTCCCAGTGCAACCACGTACACAGGTGGGATTTTTGTGAGGGAATTTGATCATTAGGACTCTAACCTCTTCATTGAACTAGTCCGTTGATGCATTCCTTGCTAAATTGACTATTGAGAGGTGGAACGAGTTGAAAGGATTGAGTCCTCGGGTCATGCCCATGGGGACCTTATCTTGTACCTAGCTCCTTTCTCCCTGAGGCAAGCCGATTTGCCTCCAGAATGTTTTCTGGCTTATGGACAAAATCAATGGAGCCAAGTGACTGTGAGCTGAAACCTTTGAAACCATAGCCCAAATAATCCCCCTCCTTTAAGTTCTTTTGGTTAGGCATTTTGTCATAGCAACTGAAAACTAATATGTATGTATGTCCTACTTCCTGGTTATTAATTGCCTGTGGAAATAGAAGAATCAAGAAAGATTGGTTAATTCCTGGACAACCAATGAAAATACAGTTAGGAATTAGGTCGTTCACTTTAATTTTTGGTTTTAATTATATTTCTCAGTTCTCCACCATTGTCCTGAATATACTAAATTTGTTTACTGCTTCACTTTGTGTCCCTAAATAACAGTAGTTATAAATTCATATTGAAACCCTGAAAACAAATTTCTTGTTGGAAAAATGTAATGTGTGTAAGTAAATAAATTTGCATGAGACTAGAACAGAGCATTGCCCATATGATTGATTTTGGAGTTCCTGTCAGAGAACTGAATTTCTGTGAATGCAACATTACATCCCTCAGATAAACATTCCCTTCCATCCTCAGATTAACTTTGGTCCTAAATTAAGGCTATTGTTTAATGTTATTGGAAACCTATGGTATTTTCACTATCTTATCTGATCCTGTAGGCATGACTGGTTTACCCCGCTGTCACATTGTCACACCTGAAATATATTTTATTCATTATGCTATACAGTAAACAATTTACATGGCATCCATTACCAATCCTGGGCCAAAGAAAAGGAGTCAGAAAATGAAGATCTGTGTCTCATAGAAAATATTTTTTTTCTCAATCAATACAGAAAATTTTACTTTCTGAAATATTAAATATAATTAGTGGGTTTATATAGAAATTCTACAAAACAAATTACAGTTAGGGATTGATTTTTTTGAAGACAGTTTTAAATAAACATAGCTTTGTAAATTGTGTGTATTGAAAAGCTGAAGGGAACTTTTTAAAGATAACAAAATAAGGAAAAACTCATTTATGTGTAAGTAGGAACATTTTTATAAACTTCAGATGAACATGTATCATACTCTACATGGACAATTGTAGTCTCTCTGCTATCCTAGATTAGAGACTCTCAGCTCTGCATATTTGAATCATTTGGGGGGCTTTTAAGAATAATACTGATGACTGGTTCTATTCCCAGTAGACACTAATTTGATTGGTCCCTACCCATCAGTACTGTTTAAATCACAACTACTATTTCTATCTGCAGTCATAAGTGAAAGGCTCTGCCCTACAGGTTTTATCAAGTTGGAAAATTGCATTATTGAATCCATGCAGAATTCTATTCAATATCAGCAGTCAATGTACAATCAGTACATCACAGTGAATAAAAATAGAGTGTTTATGTATATTCTGTTCACAAATATTGTGACTATGTAATTTATAATAACTTTCTTTTAATTAAGATAATTATGAATTTATTGGGGAAAAACCCCACAAAGCTTGTTCTTAGGAAATGAGCTTTGTGGAAATGGGCAGCCAAAAATGATGACTATTTCAATTTACTTTACATTTATTCTTTATTCATTCAATAAGTTTTCACTAAAAAATAACTAAGTGTCAAATACGATTGTTAAGTTCTTGGGGAAAAGCAGTAAATAAAAGAGACAAAATGCCACACCCTCATGGAGGTTATGATCTTATTACAGGGTTTTCAAATTCATTTGAACATTGATACGAAAGTTTCATTTCTTTGTATTTACTTTTAGTTTACTAACTGATTTTCCATTTTCTGTAAGGATATAAAATTCCTCTTAAAAATAAACATTTAAATTTTAAAATAAAACTGTATATAACATATAAAATAGTTAATAGTCTAGGTAAAATACTAATGTGTTAAAAATACAAAACGTCATGTAAGTGGCACATTCTTGGCATCAATATGGAAACCCTAAAATAGCTTAGTCAAATATGTGGGAGAACAGTTAAAATCTGATGTGTATTTATGAAAGTATATGCTTTAGAAGCATTTTAATTTTTATTCAACATATGCCTTACAGACTTTATATAAGAACATTGGCTATTATTCTGTCTAATCAGATATGTCCTACACCATACACCTTATTCTGAACTCATCACCTTACGTGCAAAAACAAAACAACAAGCTGGAAGACAGATGAAGGAGAAAGAAACCAAAAGAGAATAAGCAATTAAAATACTCCTCTCTATGGAGGCAGAAGTGATAATGTCTGTCCTTGAGAATATGTTGATTTGAAGCAGTGGAGCAGAGGTCTCATTGTTCATTTGAGAGAACAGGCACATAATGATCTTCACTATGAGTGAGCATTGTGCTTGGGAAGAATAGCCTTCAGATTAAGCATCATTTCTGAGATTACTGTGTGTGCTTACACATGACTAAATAAAACCTACAGGAAAGGTAATGTCTGTAAGAATGCAGTTCTTCTAGCTTTCATTTTTTGTAATTCCTGGAAATAGATCAAAATCATTCAAAAGTGATTAATATTAAAATTGATTTATCTTAATAAATCCAAAATTTAGGGGCTGGGGATGTAGTTCAAAGGTAGAGTCCTGCTTAGCACAGGTAAGGCATTAGTTTGATCCCTAGTACTGTGCAAAACCTAAAAATGCAATTTTAAAATAAATCAGTTTATTATTTCATTTTTCTAATCCATTTTTACCATAGTTTATTTTTTTTAAATTTTTATTAGATGTTATATATAGATACAATTGAGGGGGAACATTATCAAACAATCAAGAACCAATGTATACATACTTAGTTATCCAGGGCTAATGCCAAATCATAGATGCTCATCTTGGGTTTCCCCTGTTGTCGTTTCCCTCAGAAGAACTCCTAAGTTAATTGGATATCTTCTGGAGGACTGAGATCTCCTTCTGAGATGATTCCTCCGTATTTCCACTCTCCAGTCTCCTAGGAGTTCTTCCTATACCCTCCCCCATTCTCATCCCCCTCCCTACACCTCCAAGTAATCTAGGGGGTCATCTGCCTATATCCTTGAGAATCATACAATTTGAAGTTATTATTAACTTAGCCGTCTAACATACTGCTTCTCCATGTATTCTAGCTTCCACAGATGAGAGATACAATTCAGCCCTTGAGTCTCTGAGATTGGGATACTTCACTTAGCATAATTCTTTCCATCTCCATCCATTTGGCTGCAAAAGCCATAATATCATCTTCTGTAATGGCTGAGTAGTATTCCATTATATATAAGTACCAAAGTTTTTGTATCCACTCATTGAGTGAGGGGCATCTGGGTTGGTTCCATAATCTAGCTATAGTAAATTGAGCTGCTATAAACATTGAGGAAGCCATATCACTATAATATGCTGATTCTAACTCCTTTGGGAAAATACCCAGGAGTGGGATAGCTGAGTCATGAGGTGATTCCATCCTTAATTTTTTGAGGATTCTCCACACTGCTTTCCATAGTGGCTGAACCAGTTTGCAGCCCCACCAGCAGTGTAACAGTGTCCCTCCTTTCCCACAGCCTCTCCAGCATCTGTTGTTGTTAGAATTTTTCATTTTTGCCACTCTAACAGGAGTGAGGTGGTATCTCATTGAAGTTTTGATTTGCAATTCCCTTATAACTAATGATGTAGAGCATTTTCTCATATATTTGTGGGCTTTCTGGACTTTCAGTGGTGAGAAATTTCTTTTGAGATTGGTAGCCCATTTATTGATTGGATTATTTGTGAGTCTGGTATTTAGTTTCTTTAGTTTCTTGTATATTCTGGATATTAGCCCTCTGTCTGAGGTGTAGCAGGCAAAGTTTTCTCCCATTCTGTGGGTTCTCTCTGATGCTCTTGACTAGATCTTTAGCTGTGCAAAAACTTTTTAGTTTAATTGCATTCCATTCATTTATTCTTGATTTTACAGCTTGAGCCATGGGAGCTTTGTTAAGGAAGTAGCTGCCAACTCCTATGTCCTCTAGTGTTGCCCCTACTTCTTTTACTAGTAAGCTTAAAGTTGTTGGCTTAATACCCAGATCTTTGACCCATTTTGATTTAATTTTTGTGCAGGGTGAAAGATAAGGATCCGGGTTCAGTTGTCTACACATGGCTGTCCAATTTCTCCAACACCATTTGTTGAACAGGCTATCTTTCTTCCAGACTATGCTTTTGCCCCCTTTATCAAATATCAAATGGTTAAAGATATGGGGGTTTGTCTCAGAATCTTCTATTCTGTTCCATTGATCTTTGGATCTGTTTTGATACCAATACCATGCTATTTTTGCTACTATAGCTCAGTAGTATAATTTCAGGTCAGGGATTGAGATACCCCCTACTTCTTCCTTCCTGTAATGTTTTGGCTAGTCTGGTTCTCCTGTTATTCCATATGCACTTGAGAATTGCTTTTTCTGTATCTGTGAAGAAAGCCATTGGTATTTTGATGGGGATTGTATTAAATCTGTATAGGACTTTGGGTAGAATGGCCATTTTTCTTATATTGATTCTGCCTAACCATGAGCATCAAATGTTTTTCCATCTACTCAGGTTTTCTGTAATTTCTTTTCATAGTGTTTAAAAGTTTTCTTTGTAGAGCTCCTTAATATCCTTTGTAAGATTGATGCCCAAATATTTCATTTTTTTGGAGGAGATGGTGAATGGGAGAGATTTCCTGATTTCTTCTTTTGCAGATTTGTTGCTGGAGTAAAGGAAAGCTAGTGACTTAGCCAGCTACTTTGCTGAAATCACCTATAAGCTCTAGGAGTTTTCTGGCTAATGTTATTGGGTCTTCTATGTATAGAATCATGTCATCCTCGAGTAGAGATAACTTCCTCTTTTGCTATACAAATAACTTTGATTTCCTTGTCTTGCCTGATAGTTCTGGCAAGGGTTTCAAGGACTATATTGAACAAGTGTGGGGAAAGTGGACAGCCTTGTCTAGTACCTGAATTCAGTGGAAATGCTTTCAGTTTTTCTCCATTGAGGATAATGTTGGCTATGGGTCTGTTGTAAATGGATCTGACATAGTTAAAGTTATTTTCTCTTGATCCCTATCTTTTCCAGAGTTTTGAGCATAAAATGGTGTTGAATTTTATCAAGTGCCTTCTCTGCATCAATTGAGATGATTATATGATTTTTGTTTTTAATTTTGTTTATGTGGTGAATTACATTTATTGATTTGCATATGTTGAACCAGCCTTGTTTTCCTGGAACGAAGCCCACTTTACCATGATGTATTATCTTTTTAATGTGCTTTTGTATCCGATTAGCTAAAATGTTATTAAGGATTTTTGCATCAATGTTCATGAGGGATATTGGTCTGTAGTTTTCTTTCCTTCACATGTCTTTTTGGGCTTTGGAATCAGTGTAATATTTGCTTCACAAAAAGTGTTTGGGAGTGATCCTGCTCTATCAATTTCCTGGAAGAGCTTGTAGAGATTCGGTGTTAGTTCTTCTTTGAATGCTTGGTAGAATTCCACTGTATATCCATCCAGACCTGGGCTTCTCTTTTTTGGGAAAGTTTTTATTGCTGTTTCAATTTCGCTATCTGTGATAGGTTGGTTTAGGTTTTCAATGTCCTCCTGTGTGTGCCCAAGAACCTGTCTATGTCCTCCAGGTTATAAAACTTGGCAGAGTATAAATTTTCAAAATAGGTTCTGATAATCTTCTGGATCTTGGATGTGCCTGTGGTGATATCCCCATTTTTGTCTTTGATTTTGTTGATTTGCTTCATTTCTTTCTTCCTTTTGGTGAGGTTGGCATGGGATTATATCCACTTTTTTATATTTGTTAAGATTATCCTGGTGAACTAGGATGTGGTCTATTTTAGAGAAGGATCCATGAGCTGAGGAGAAGAAGGTAAATTCAGCTGTCTTAGGATGGAATATTCTGTGGATGTCTGTTAAGCCCGATTGATTAATAGAGTTGTTCAGATTGGAGATGTCTTTATTGATTTTTTGTTTTGATGATCTGTTTAGAGTTGATAGTGGTGTGTTGAAGTCCCCCAGAATTACTGTGTTGCGATCAATGAGGGGGTTAATGTTCTTAAGTATTTTTCCATATATTTGGGGGGGTTGAAATTGGGGGCATGTTAATTATCCTTATATCTTCTTGATGGACTGTTCCTTTTAGTACAATAAAGTGACCCTCTTTGTCCTTTCTGACTAGTTTTAGTTGGAAATTAGTTTTGTCCTAAATTAGAATTGCTACACCAGCTTGCTTTTTTGGGCCAAAGGCCTGGTAGACATTTTGCCATCCATTCACTTTCACCCTGTGTCTATTTTTGAGTGTCAAATGTGTCTCTTGCAGGCAACATATTGTTGGATTTTGTTTTTTGATCCAGTGGGTCAGTCTGTGTCTTTTAATTGGGGCATTGAGACCATTCACATTCAAAATTACAATAGATATAGGAGGCTGTCTCTGCCTTTGTATCAATTACAGAGATTTGAGTCATCTTACAAGTCAGATTGTGTATAATATGATTGACTCACCCTTGTTTAAGGATTTAGGATATCATCGGCATTTTCTTCTGAATGGAGAACATCTTTGAAAATGTTCCGTAGAGCAGGATTTGTGTTCATGCATCTTGCTAGCTTGAGTTTATCTTTGAAGTATTTAATTTCCCCATCACATTTGAAGCTGAGTTTTGCAGGGTATGTTATCTTTGGGTGGAAGTTGTTATTTTTTTAACACTTGAAAGATTTTATTCTAAGCTCTTCTGGCCTTCACTGTTTGCTCTGAAAACTCCATAGTGATCCGAATTGGTTTGCCTCTGAATGTGATTTGGGGCTTCTCTATAGCAGCTTTTACAATTCTTTCCTTAATTTCTCTGTTATTCATTTTGTATATGATATATCTTGGTGAGTTACTCAATTGATTAGGTCTATTTGGAGTTCTATAAGCATCTTGGATGTAATATTCCAGATCAATAGTAAAATGAGGGAAGTTCTCAGTTATGATTTACCTTAAAAGGTTCTTGAAGCCTCTTATTTGCTGTTCAGAATTTTCCTCCAGGCCAGTGATTCCCAGATAATTATGCCTCATCTCATCAAATATTACTTGGAAGTTCTGACTATGTAAAATAAGCTGTTTATCTTGCTTATCTTCTTTGAATTCTACATTGTTTAGCCTATCTTCATTGTCCAATACTCATTCTTCAAGAGCTGAAGTTCTATTTTCAGTGTAGTATACTCTGGTCTTGGTATCTTCCAGTGAACATTTGATTTGGTTAACTGTGTTTTTCAATCCTGATAGCTCTGCTACATCTCTTTTCAGAATGTCTATATCTTTGTATAGCTGATCTTTCATCTCATGGAATTTTTCCCTTATTTCAATATAGAAGTTGTCTCTCATCTCTTGAAACTGTTCTGTGATCTCTTTTCTTATTTCATCTCTCAACTCTTTGATTGCATTACTAATCATAATGCTGATACAATGTCTTTGGTTTTCATCTAGGGCTCCAGCTATGAGGTCCTTGAGTGAAGAGCTGTGGGATTGAGGAGGGGAGTTATTTCCCCTTTTCCTCATTTTCTGAGTCTGGGAGCGTGACTTGTACTTCAAGCTAGTTATTCTTGGTGGAGTAATTGGAGCTTCTTATGGCTTCCTGTTGTTGTGATGGGTTTCTTTGAGAGAGCTCTCACAATATATTATGATAGCAAGCCAGTATCCGTTTTGAGGTGTGTCTGTTTCTTCAGATAGTAGGGTCTCTCTGAAAGTGGGGAGAAGGAATCACTAGGAAGTCAAGGAGGTGAATTGGGGAGGTATAAAATCACTCCTGCCTTAGAGTAAAGAGGAATAAGGGATTAGGGGTGAGTAAGTTAGTCTATTAGGACTAAGGAGAACATAGAAATGGGGTATTGGTAGATTAAAGACTTTGGGTGAGCATGAGAGAAAAATGCTTATATTTAGGGATTACCAGAGTACAGGGGAGGAAGAGGTTAGTATGGGGTGTGGTTCCCTTCACTCAGCAGAGGCTGAGTCTATTTTGCTATCCTGAAATGTTTTCCTGATTTGAACCCAATGTTATAGGGATAGCAGTAGGGTTCAAGAAGACATAGAGAAAGTAGGAGCCAATCACCAATACATACACACAGATAAATATTTACATCCACCAACACCAAATTCAGTATTAATTGTAAAGCAAGAAAGGGAAAAAGAAAAAAAAAAAGAAAAAAATGTAAAAAATTAGAAAAATAAATAAAAAAGTAAAATAAAAAATAAAAAATTCTTAATGAAAACTTGGAATTATAGACAGTAAGGGCGTCTCTGGGACCTTTGGTAGGAGATGATCACTGTCCTTCTGGTTTTGATATGAATGTCTCTCAGTCTGTGACTATGTGATCTCACACAATGGACTGGGGTACCCTCAGACTCCTGGGATTTCTAGGAGGGGCTTCCACTGAAGAGGACTGGTTCTGGTAAGCCCTGATGTTTGTCAGCTTCCCAGAGGAGCTGAAGCCAGAAGAGCTAATGAGCAGGGAGTATGGATGATTTCTATTCTCCCTCTGCTGGAGAGGTGAATGCACTGCCTCCTGTGGCAGAAGAGTGCACACTCAACTTGTCCCGTGATCCTTCTGGCTGAGGGGAGTGGGCAGGGCAGAAAACTGCTCCTCTTCATTCTGCAAACTGAAGACCTCCTAAGAAGGGTGTAGTCTGGGCCTGTTCAGGGCCCTCTCTTTCAGCAGTGATGTTGTCTGTGACTCTGCTCAGATCCACTGCCACAGCTGCCTGTGCTTGCAGCCCTGCCCGTGTGGCCGGTCCTTTGTCCTCTGAATGGTGGCTGGGCTAACCCACAGTGTACCCTGCTCCCCTGGGCACCCCAGCAGGCTGCCTCCCAGCACAGCTCTTGCCCCCCACAGAGTGTGAGCTCGGTGGATGTCTGTTTTAGTTAGGGAGGGGATCGAAGCAGTGATGGGGTCAGGGACTGCTCAGATCCACTGCCACAGCTGCCACTGCTTGCAGCTCCCCACCTGCAGCTCGTCCGCAGTGCGGGCATGGACCTCCGTTCCTGGCAGGACTGACAAAGTCCCTTTATCTCTCCACGCTCTAACAGCCGTTCTGCGAAGATGGCTCCGTGGGCACCAAGCAAACAGCCGAACTACTGTGTTCCTTGCGCAGCAGACAGAATCCTTTGTCCCTCTCCACACTCTGTCGGCCCTGGCCAATGGCGTCAGCACCGGCAGGAAGTCAGCACAGGTGGCCTTCTGGGACCCTGACGGGATGGAAAAAAATCCCCCCCTTTTTTTCTCCACTCAAAACTCCCAAGACTTGGCTCCTTAAAAAAGCTTCACAAACTAGTACTAGAAGTTCATATATACATCCCCCTGAACACACCTTGGAAAACTGAAGATAAACTGGGGTTTTCCCATCCAGACCCAGAACCACAGGAAATGTGCCTCCCTTCAGCTCGCTGTGTTGAACTCCTTCTTTTACCATAGTTTAAATCACATATTTAGTTTGCTAGGAATGATCTATAAGAATAATTTTTGTTACCTAGTGAACTATTAAAATTCAGTTCAAGGTTTAGTAAAATACTCCTATGGCTCTGAGGTATAGCAATAAATATGATGCAAATAATTCAATAACAATCATGATTTAAGGTTTTATTGTTTGTGTATTTAGTGCTCTGAGGACCACCTTTAAATTCATCCAGTTTGACCTATGATTCTTCACATTTGAAAACTTATTTTTTCTGTTATTGTGGAATAAGTACAGAGAAAAGTAAGGTTCAGTTGTGATGGTCATTGTTGACGTGAAGCAATGTAATTTCTTGGGTTTACTAATAATGAATCTCTTGAAAATAGCTTACCTATTTCCAAGTTCAATAAATATTTTAAACTCACAAAATGATGAACCTTTTTTGAGGGGTAGAGATAATATCTATCATCAGGTAAGACATATTTTTATTGCATTTTTATTTACCATACTTCCTTTCATACTAACTCAACATATTTTGTAGTTACTTTTAACAAAAATAGAAATTTATTTCAGAGATCTGATTTTATCATTTCTGCTTCATTTCTTTCAAATTATTTCCTGAATTTATAAATGCCTTCATTAATTTTTAAGAGCCCTAAAATAATAATCAACTTCTTAAAAGTTTACTTTTCTTAGAAAAAGTAATGACATTCAACATATGGAGATTTATGATAATTTGTTATTTAGAAATTGAATAAAATATACAGATTCAATTGTACATTAGTCAACTTTGGAATGACAGTTAAAAGAAATAGATCAAATCTAATCATTCATATACATAAGTATCACTTTACATAGAAACACCCTTTTAAACATAAAATGAGGGCTTTGGGTGGATTTAGTGGTAGAGCATTTACCTAGCATGGGCAAAAAGCCCTGGGTTCAGTTCCTAGCACCACAAATAAATAAATGAACAAACATAGATTTCTGTGAGTTAAAGGGTTCTTTTATATGGACCAGTAGAAAAAGCAGTAAATAAACTAATCTGCCTTATTTTGTTTGACTAGGGAGTGTTGGGGCTCTAGGACTCCATGTTGGGCCTTCTGTTTTGTTTTAGTCGCCTCTCTTAGAAAGAAAAAGGAGAATAATACATATCAAGAACATGGAGGAACTTAAAAAACAAAAACAAACAAAAAAATTGGGACAAAACTGTGATCCCTTCCACTAGAAGAATCAGTCTGGGGTTAATGGGGGATGAACTTAAGCATACCAATTTTGGAAATTGTAAGTAATTTCCCTCTAACCTTCCTTAGTGAGAATAAACATGTACACATATATCATATTTTGTTCAACCATCAGATTTCTGAATTTTATTAACACTATATTTTTATCCCTACAAATTAAGCTCTTCCTTTCTTCTAGAGGTCAACAATAACAAGAATATAGTAGAATCAAAATGACACAGGCCAAATGTAATAGTCTTGCAAAAAAGCATTAATAATAGAAACCAGTTAACTAGAAGTTCTTCCAGAATGTGGTTGTGATGATGTAAAATGTCAGGATCTCATCTGCATAGAGATTACCCAGCTGGCATATAATTAATACAGAAGAATGCAGTGTGAATTTTCTTAATCAAACTGTGATTTCATTAACCTTAGTCAATTCCAGTAAAGAAATTCTCAAAATTTTAATTTGATTTAAAGACATCTGATTTTTTTTTCTTTTCAAAGAATTAAATTCACAAGTTCTATCATTTACATTGTTTGACTATGTACTTAAGTGGCTCCACTACTTTTTTCATTTCTTCATAACATGGTTAAGCAATGTATAAAAGTGGATTTTGATCAGAAAGATCAAAGTGAATGGTGATTACTTGCCTACTTGCGCTTTAGGGTTTAGAAGGTCATGTTTATAATATCCTAAAATATTTACTGATTCTGGCAGTTTAGTGAAGAGGCAGAGGAAGGGAAACAGCATCAACAACAACTAGAGCAGAATGACAAGAAAAACAATCAGAAGACATGATACCTGAGACTGCACAATTTCCTACTTATTATGTACTTTGCAAGCCAGGTATGTGGTGCACCACTGCAATCCCAGCAGCTGTGAAGGCTGAGGCAGGAGGATAGAAAGTTCAAAGCCAACTTCTGCAAATTAGTGAGGCCCTTAGGAACTTAGAGAGACCCTGCCTCAAAATAAAAAATAAAAAAACAAAAACAGAAAAATAGGCTGAGAATGTAGGTGTTTAAGTGCCCCTGGTTAAAAGGTAAAATATTTAAGCTCCTCATTATTTCACTCTCTAATGCTGTAATGGACTTCATTTCCTTGATGCCATAAACACATTTCTTTATTAATGTGGAAAATTAATAATTATAAGATGATAATCAAAATGATTACTTTAAAGAATTCATCTTTTTTGTTTTTTCTCAAAACAGGAAAACTTTTTTAGCCTTTTTGCCTACGGAACAAGTGCATCGTTCACTCAGGGAAGTTGTTTGGGTTGGTTTTTCTGTTCTTTTGTGTTCATATATTGCAAGTTTTTCAGATCCCACACTATCGTCACATAATTTTCTGACCTCGATTATACTTCTCAGAATATAGCAGATAACCAGTAATGGAATTGTTCACAGGGTTTTGAGAGTCGCATTTAAAGAATGAGATAAAATATATTGTAGAATTTTCTACCAGAACATCTTACATTCAGCAAGGTTGTATAGCAATTGGAATTTCTTAAATATAAGCTTTAAATCTTAACTTTTAAATTGCTTGTACACTATTACTATTAAAGATGTAGATGGTAAAATATAGAAATGCAGTGATTTATTTCCAAACCCTATCTGAATTGACTGAGAAAGGAGACAGTATTATCTGCTTATTAGTAGCATATAAAAATATTGGAGACAGTTTCAGCTTACCATATGTCCAGGGATAAGGAGAGTCGGGGGAATTGCGAAGGAAGAAGACAACAGATGAGGTAGCTAGCTACTCATCACATTAAGCACATAGCGAATAATTTTCTTTTGTTAAGGACTCCTGAAAACTGCAAAAACCAGATGCTATATTACGGTTTTTATACAATGTAAATTCTGTTGATCAGCTTTCTAGTAATCAGCCTGCTCCATTTACCTGCACTCCCTATTCTTTTTCTAAAACATAATTAAGGTCAGCTCATGTTGAATGATGTCAGAGTTGCCTACACTTGGTCATTGCTGTTCCAAATTCTAGAGTCCTATGCTTACCTATTACCGAGTTATTGAAAACCAGCAGTCTTGATAATTTAGCTCTTCTAAAGTCTCTTTCATTTATTAGTTCTGATGTGTTTTAAATGGCAGACAGTAAAGACCCACAAATGCTCAGAAAGATCAGATGGATATGAATGCAATAAAAATAGAAAATGTTAAATCATGAAGATGGGTAGAAGACAAACAGGAGGATACATAAAAATCAAAGAAGGAAAAGAGTGAAAACAAAAATAATGGTGAAGTTTGGTGAAGATAACAGAGCTAACTTGTGTGATTAAGTTTCCTTAGATTAAGATTCCCTTCCTTTTTTTTTTTTTTTTTGTTCTGGCATTATTAAAAGCCAATGTGAGAGCTGTTACCCTAGACTCCTTTTATTCTTATCTCTCGTCTTCTCCAAAAGTGAATAGGCATCTAAACATTGGAAATTATTTGATTTCTATAATAATAATAGCTAACATTTACACAGCGTTAGCTTGATGCCAGCCATTATGCTTTGTGCATATTACACAAGCATTCATTTGAGCCTCACAACAACCTGTGAAGACTCTCTGTCATAATCTTATTTAATAGATGAGAAAAGGAGGCAAACACAGCTTCCATATCTTCATCCCACCAAATGCACACAAAAGGTGGATTTTATTGTAAGCCTCCAATTACAGAGAACATACTCTTCTAGATTTTATTTGTCTCCTAGACCAAACATCTCTTTACACATGAGGAGATTCAGATTCAAAGCAGAGCAAGATTTCCTCAAGGACCTGTGATAGGTAGGAAGTCTAGGAATGAATCCTGGGGCTCAACTCAGGTTGCCTGATCTGCAGTAAGGTGCTCCCCATCACTAAAATGTGAGGTAGATCAATGGACCTGAATCAAACCCTTAATATATTTGAAATTAATACTCTACAAACATAATTGTTGCAAATTGTTACTTTTCAAATTTTTAAGTAAATCCTGGAAATGATCAACCAGAATCTACCAAAATACTTATAATGGGGCCAATACCTCAACACAATGGAAAACTCATCTTGTCTAGATTAATTCCCATAAAAATCTGTGAAAGCACAGATTTTTTTTTTAAATTAAGAATTACATGTCCCATTCTAAGTAAAAGCTATATTTTAAACTTTTGTATATGTGAGTCATAACTAGAACAGAGTTAGAAAAGCTATCATCAAATTGTATCTGCTTATGTCACCAGCAGTGAAGAATAATCATTTGTTAAAATTAGTGAAAACATTTTCTACCTGTAGAAATGTTGGATTTTAAGAAGAAAATCTATTATCTATGAAGTTCATCCTGCCTCAGAAAGATAATTAAAGACTATAAGTTTCTGAAAATTGTAAAAGACCAAAACATGCCATTAAATTTTAAGAAATGAAGTGTAAACACAACTCTTACTGACAAATTTACTGCTAGCTTCCCAGTATTTAAGGAACACAATCTGAATTTCCTTTCCTTTAGAATTGGAACTAAATAGCATAGCTAATAAGGCATCTGCTTTGCTTTTTTATGTAGGAATTTAACATAAATGTACTATATTTTTATCCAGTCCATTGATTTAACACTATAAAAGTTTTCTGAAATTCAGTGTACTTTTTAAAGTTAAGTAACTAACACCAGTTAATAGAAACCTATAGGCTTAAAGGTTGAATACTTTCAAATTTCCTCTACAAAGATGTTTTTAGGATTATCTTTCTGTGCTATCCATGCTTTTTCTTATGGAGAGCTGGTGTTAAATAAATAAATTAGATTTATTTGAAATGTAATAGATTTTGTGTCCTCCAGTTTACTGGATAAAGCATATCTCTTCCAATGCTTCTCATAAATGCATCAATTGTTCATAGAAAACAATTCCTTAATTAGTGCCACTGATTATACTATTCTAAAGTTAAAACTATATGGTAGCTTCATCAAAATAGTAAGGAATTTAACTGAGACTGGTTGGTATTTCTTTGTGGAGCGCTAAATTCATTGAGAAATTAGGCTGGCTCCTGAATTTTACATGACAAATCTTAATTATACCATTGGTTAATTAGCTACTAAAAGTACATATATAATGTTAATTAAGGTTGTTTCAATATTTAAGTTCATATCAAAATGTCATTACCTATAACTTCTGCTTTCTGGGATGTATTAGATTTTGCAGGAGACTGCAGGAGTATTCTTACCCCAAGAGGAGAATGTCTTGTTTTAGGCTTAATTATCTTTCATTGGTTTGCCATATAGGTACATTTGAAAGACATAAAAAGTGCAAATTATGTTTTAGCTAAGAAGTCAGCTTTCACTGGAAGTATCTAGTGCCTATTGAAAGAAACATAAATTACTTCTCCAGTTCACTAATCTGCCCTATATCTGAAATATGTCATATACATAAACTTGAGCTTATAGCTCAGTTCAAGTCAGCATGTATTTATTGACCACCTTTTCTGAAGGTGGTTCTTTGTTAGGTTCTGGAGACAAAACAAAATAAATAAGACATGATTCCTGCCCTTGAGGAGCATTCAGTTCATCAAGGAAAGAAATCAATAAGCACTTGATTTCAACACAATGTGGTGCTACAATCAAAATATATGCTAGCTAATGTTTAGCCTGAATATTCTACATGATCCTCTTTTGAAATCTTGCTAAGATGGTACAAATAAGTTGTTGGAAAACTTTTTCTGTGATGAGCTAGATAGGAAATATTTTCAACTTTGCTAGCCATTCAAGCTCTATCATGATTTCTTCAGTCTCCCATTGTACCTCAACAGTAGCCATTTACAACACACAAAGGAATGAGTGTGGTGGGCCACACCAACCCTGGTGTGAATAATCAGCACCTGCTCCAAGGGCAAGTACATCAAACCTGTTTACCTTTCCCATCACACACTTTCTCTGTTCTTTCTCTTTTTTTCTGTTTTCTTCTCATTCTTCTTTTTTTTTCTTTCCTAGGCTTATTGAAACCAGAGTCCATAATGATAACCAGTCATACTTACAGAACTGAAAACAGAGATTGTTTTCATCACTTATTTCAGAAGAATTATTCACCAAAAATAGCTACTGTTTAAAAACTTTTGTGTGTATATAGAGCATGCTCAGTTGCATTATAACTCATTTAATCCTTAAAGCCATCCAGTGACAGATACTGTTTTAATTTTACACATAAAGAAATTAGGCCTTGGAGAGGGGAAGTGATTTACTTAATATGGAAGAGATCATGATGAGTAAAATCAGCTTAACCCAGAGATCTAAGGGTCGATTGTCTCCACTCATCTGTGGAGGTGGGGACTAGACCCTGGACAATGAGAAAGTTGGTCTAGTAGCATGAGATAAATCCAGATACCATGTAATGCTTTACAATCTAATACTATTTTTAGAGTTATAGTGGGAAGGGAAAGGGAGGGATAAGGGAGGGTAATTGGGGGGGCACTCCTGGGGATAAATGCAATATCCAGAATATATACACATTTTATATTATTTTGTTAAAATCTTGTAAGGTTGCTCAAAAATAAAATAAAAAATATAAGAAAGTTATAAAAAGAGTATGCAGCTGACAGAAGACTGGAAGAAAAGCGCTAATGGTACTATATCACATTCTATTTTTTTATTTGGGCATATAAATTATATAGAGTAGTATTTTCTCACACACACATAAGATAACTTGGTCAATTTCACTCCAGTACATCCTCTTCCCCTCCTCCCTCCTCTGATGCCTTTATCCTTATGGTCTTCCTTCTATTTTTATTATGTTTTTGTCTTTTCTCTTTTCTAGTTTCCATAATGAAAGAAAATATCCAATACTTTTCTGAATCTGGCTTATTTTGCTTCACATAATATTCTTCTATCCATCCATTTACCTGCAAATAACATATTTTCTGTTTCTTTAAGGCTAAATATATAATTATGTATATATACCATGCTTTCTTTATCTGTTCATCTGTTAATGGATGTCTAGGCTTGTTCCATAACTTGGTTATTGTGTATTGTGCTACCGTACACTTGAATATGCATAGATCCCTGACATGTGTTGTCTTTAATTCTTTTGCATAAATAATGAGGAGTGGGTAGCTGCATCATTGGGGAATTCATATTCTTGATCTTTAAAGTGCTGCAGCATCCACAGAAAACTCAGTTCGTGTTCTATGGGCTCCATAGCTCTGATTACCAATCAGCCTATTCTGGTTTGTCTGAGATGGAGGGATTACCCCAGACAGGAGACTTTCGGTGTTAAAATGAGGAACCTTTGGTCACTCCATCAATAACCCTCAGTTCTCTGTTTCGGTATTCATAGGCATCTCTTTAAGATCTTGTGGGTGCAATTCTGGTTCAGTGTGTGATTGAATGAACTTGAATGAAACCTGAGAATCTGAAGTTCCAACAAATTCTTAGGTGAGGCTGCTACTGCTAGTCTGTTTGTGTTTTGAGTAGCAAAGTGTCCTTGACCAGTCTCAGGGATTACCCTAGACCTCATGACCTGGGGAATCTGTAATTTAAAAAGATTCCCAGGTGATTTACATTTTCAAGTTTGAAGAGCTCTCTTCATAGCAGACATCTAATTGTTGTTAAATAATCTTCATCACTCATATGAGTTTTTCTTGGAAATATGAGACTTCCTATATGTCAAGAAGGAAGAAAAATTTATTTTACCCATCTAATTTCATCTTTCTGGGAATTGAGACATCTCTTCTTGTGCATTTACCTATTTGCCTATTCCTCATTTTCCCTAATATCTTATAACTTTCTTGAATCCAATAATTTAAGCTGAATGTTGGGTGCTCATTCCTGTGGTCAATCTTCACAAAATTATTCCACTTGAAAATCAGTTTCTCAGCATTAAGGGGTTCTTAAAATCATTTCACATTCAACTGTAATCATGCCCTTCAGAATATAGTATGTAAGATTCTGGCCTGGAGCAGTGGTTCAGTGGTTACTGTGCTTGCCTGGCATGCATGAGTATGGGAGTTCAAACTCCAGCACCAGGTACAAAACAAAGTCTCAGAGCAACAAAAGCCACATGAAAAACTAAATAAAAGTTGATTCTCTCTTTCTCTCTTACTGTTCCTCTATTAAAAAAAGAATATAGTATGTAAGCTTCTCATAATAGTAAATAATTGTCTCAAAATTATTTTCCCATGGCACCAGAAAAATTAATCAATGAATAGTTTGGAGCAGGTACTTCATTTTGCAAAGGTATTGATTGTGTGTGATGAAAAGTTTTAGAAATTATACCATTCAAATTTTATTTCAGTGTTTCTATTATGTGCCTAATTTATACTTTAATTTTATATTCATGATGACCCCATGAGGTAGACACTATTATTATCCTGAATTTTCAACTGAAGCAGCTTAGTAGAAAAAGGCTAATCAGTTGTTCAAGGTCAAAGAGTTAGTAAATGGTCAAGTACTGATTACAAATCCAGGTGGTTTGGGTGCAGTATGAAGGTTCTTAACCACTGTACGTGCTGACTGTATTTCAGCCTTGCATTTCTCCTTGGCATTGACCACAATTGTAATTTTGTATGTTTATTTTCAGTTTCAATCTGTCATCTGAAGATTGAAACTCCCGGTGAAAAGGAAATCATGTTTACCTGACTCCCTGTTGTATTTTAGGTCTCTGATACATACTGGCCGCTCAGTAAATATCTGTTGAATGAATAAACAAAAAAGAATTGTAAGGTCTGTGATAGTATATATGCAAAGTATAAGAAAACAGAAGAGAGAAAGAATAAGTCAGTTGGAGGTGTTAGATACCTCAAAGCAGTCTCGTGTAAGGAAATGTTCTGATTTTGAACGTAACATGTGCTAATACTTTCACAGTATCTATTAAATCTTCATCTGAGACAATTATAAATCACCATGTTAATAATAAGTTGGAAAGGACTTTTAGAGAAGTTGTAAATATATTATTTGGTTTATATATAGTTCATTTTATTTTGTATTTAAGATTTTTTTTGTTTTTTGCTTTGATTTTAAAGAAATCTTGTGATTATCTGGGAATAATATTGCTATCATAAGGCATCTTCCCAATGTTTAGAAATCCTGCTTCCTAAGCTGATTTGTAAGATATCACAACAGTACTTGGTTAAAAGCAATAAACTGAGTTGCTAATACAGTTTAAAATCTTTACTTTGGTTACAATGTGAGGGTAATAGCCTTGAATACTTCTCTCTACTCTGAAACTGGATCCTGTGCTTCAGAAGTGTCTCCATTACTGGCCTCACCTGGAATGCCTTTCTATTTCCAAAGCCTGCTTGAGATCCAGAAGCTCTTCAGGCCCGCCCAAAGATCCCTATACTTACGGAGCTTTTCAGGAGGACTCCAGCCACCCTGACCCTTGCTTCCTCTGTCCTGCACCAACTCTGATGCCTCATTCCGGCAGGTAGAGTGGTCTTTTCTTACTCTCTTGCTGCTTCATATGAGTAATTCTTGTTTCCATGGCTATCTCATATTCTCCTGGACACAGGGAGTGCATTTTGTCTGTGTTACAAAACTGAGAACCACGCACCCTTTGTGTATGCAGTAAGTACTCATTGAATGATTCACTTAATTTGAACTTTATATCCTGTTACTTACTGTCTTTTCAGAGTTCTGCAGAATATTGTTTACCTAGAATATTTTCAAACTTTTAAGATCAGCTTCTAAACCCAATTATACCTAGTGGAAGTCTTTTTTCTTTCTTTCTTTTCCCTTTTTTTTCCTTATAGAATATAATTCCTCATGATTGGTAGTCTGAGGGAGAAAAAAAAATAGAGGGAAAAAAACATTTAAGCCTCCTGCTAAGAGTATAGAAAACTTGGGGCTTTTAAGAGCCGCCTCTAAATCAATTGAGCAGATATTTTCACTAAAAGATAGGATGCAGTTTCTGAAATATTGAAAAGTTCCTTTGTCAAATCGTTATAACTGTTTACATTTTACATTCAACAAGCCCAAAATATATTTAGACATATTTTTATTCAGCTTTTTCATTTTGAATGCAGTGAACATATGACTTACATGTTCTTCCATGTGTCTAGTTTTGTAAGAAGAACACAACTTCCTTATACGTTGATTTGATTTGGGGCTGAATTTTTGTCATTGTAAAATTTCTATTTCAATTTAATCGCAGTTGGAAAGATTAATAGCACACACATAGTCCTTTATTGACAGAAAACTGGGTTCTAAAAGTAAGAAAATAATGAGGGCAAATTAAGCAGTCCATGATGTCTCTTTCCTCTCTCAAATCTGATAGCACCTAATTTATTTTATTGAATAAAAATGTTACCCTACGGACCAGAAAAAAGTGATGTGTGTGTAACCTGCAGCATTTTTAGTAAATTTTTAGTCAGTATTTTTAGTAAATTTTTGATCAATTTACAAATTAAAAGCATGAAACCAGAGTTTCAGAGTTTTGAAGTAGGCTGTTGCAGGCAGCTGGGAGAAATTGTGCTAATTAATTGGTTCATCCACTAGATTGGAGAACAAGTAAGACCTCCTCAAGTAGGAGGACCTGGAGGAAGAAAAAAATCACAGACTGTCTTGGGGCAGGTGAACAGAGTTGGGGAAATAAGAAAAGGTATATCCCAGTCTGTTTTTTGAGTGGGTGAAGAAATAATATCTGGCGGATCATCTGAAGGAAAGGCAAAAAATTTAAGAGGTCTGGGATGAGATTTGAGAAACTTTTATCTTAGAAACACTGCCAAGAGAGCCAGATGATCTGCTAAGGTAAGACATACTGATTCCTCAGAGTTCAAGAGGCCTGGCTTTAGGTCAATTTTAAAACCAGGAATTTAGGCAGAAATTTCTAATACTTACTTTAACAAAAAAAAAAAAAAATCATGTAAATTCCCAGCCTACCACTGGCCCAATCAAACCAGATCTTCTTATTGGTAGGAGGTCTGTTTTGTATTTCGAGGGGCTTGAGTGTTATGCTTTAGGGACAGAGGAACCCCCAATCTAGACTGGATGTTAAAGCTACACAACCTCCATAGGATCCTTAAGGTTCTATGCCTGTTCAATCTTTCATTATTTATAAAGAATCATTTAAAAATTATACTTTGTATAGTGAGAAAATGGTATTCTAAAGTAGAAAGGAAAGGTTGTGGAGTTTCATGTATATTTTTATCTCAAATAAAGAATATATATTCATCTTATTCCTTAAATATAGTGTTTTGTGAGAAAGGGAAAATCCAAATGCATCATCTTAAAGATATCCATTTAAAATTTAAAATCCATTTGATAAGGACCAAATGTTAGTCCTCAATTTTGTCTTTCTAGCAAAGAGGCTTCAAACCTTAGCTGTCTCAGAACTACCTGAAAAGCATATTAAAACAACCTATTTGGCCTCACTCCCAAGTCTCTGATTCAGACTGATATAGGACATAGAATGTATTTTTAATAAATTTTAATGTGTTGGTTATTCAAGGAGCAATTTCTGAGAACTAATGTCCTAGAGGATATATTAAGAGCAGAGGAGAAAACAATTTTTGTTAGTCCTTATCAATATATAATAAATTTAATATTTGATTTTTCTTTTTCTTTTTTTGGCTCTGGGCATTTAACCCAGGAGTGCCTTACCAGTGAGTTATAACTCCAGCCCTCTTGAAAAATTTTTCATTTTGAGACAGGGTCTTGCTAAGTTGCTTTGGACCTCGCTGTGTTATTGAGGCTGGCCTTGAATTTGTGATCTTCCTGCCTCAGATTCTCAAGTCACAAGGATTATAGACGATGAGTCCCTATACTCAGCAGAACTTAGTTTTGTGAAAGTATTGTCCAAAAGATGAAAATTCCACCTACAATCATTATGTATATTAAAATGTTACTATAGTAACACATCATAATAAAAGGAAGACATGCATTCTCATCTGGCTAAAATGTAAAAGCAGGGCTAAAATGATATAAATATTCAGTGATAAGATCCTATGCTGATTTGATAGATGAGGTGTCATTACCCATGTAACTATTTTTGCTTCCCTAAAATAAAACATTTTATTTTGCTACATTGGAAGAAGTTAAAATGATAACTGTAAACTATACATGAAAAGATTAATAACTTTTATTTACCTCTTGATGATGGTAAATGTTAGTAACATGGGTTTATGTTGTTTTGATTAAGTTTCCTTGCTGATAAGTGAATGTGTTGGACTATCACTGGATAGTCTCAAAATACTTTCTTGGTTGTTTAATTCATTTATGCCAAGAATTCAACACAATATTGATTAGGGAGTTGTTTCACTAAATGCAAAATCCAGTTTTTTATAACATAAGCAATATTTCTTGATTTTAATCTTTATGCCAAGTCTACTTATTAGTTTCCTATCAAAAAATTGCATTTATAAAATATCAGCTAACCAGAAGAAACAAAACAAATCCGTGGTGATAAAATTTTGCTTTAGAAACTGATTTGGTTGCTAAGATGCTTTCAGACTGCTGTGGAGTTTAATGACACAACAGACAGCTTGTTTACTTGATGGGAACTTAGCCCCTCCTCCCCATGGTAAAGAATTGGAGATAGAATGGGTGCATTAATAGTTACACGGTGTGCCTTGACTCACCTGATACAGATTGTCATTGTAAGCTAATGGTATGTAACATGGTTTTAACGTGGCCAATAGTGTTGCTTTCATTTTTATTCTGTATGGATAAACAGTGGGAGTGACGGAAGGCTCTCTTTGGTTATTCATATTCTAAATCATGTAAAACACTTAGCAACAGCCATATGGACTCAAACTATTTAGCTTTATTTTTATTTACTCAAAGTTAATTATGCCACATCTCCAATGGGATAAGTGCACACGGGGGAATATTTGTTGAGAGAAGATCACTTTCTGAGAGTCTTCAAGCACTTGACTTTTCATTTGGCATCTCTAGTTTATTCCCATAACTTGTACTTGTTCTGGTATCACCATCTTGCTTCTAAGTTTATCGCTTCAACACATTTGTTTTAGCAGCAAAATTCTCCCAATGCGGCTTTGTTAAGTAGTACTGCTTTCTATCTGAACTTAAGGGATGCTTATCTCAAAGAATAAAAATGAAGAAATAGAATAGTTCTGTGTGATGTCATCTGCTCACCAGCTATCATCCAAGTTTTGGCTGGCTGAGGAAAAAATATGAAACAATTTTTGCTGATGAGATCTGGCTTCCTAGTGTCTTTTAAGTGGAATGATCTGGAGCTTTCCTGAGCGGTCTTTTGTCCTAGTTGTCCATTCTAGTCTTAGCAGGATTTTGTCTACTGATATAGTTCATTGAGAACAAGGGTGCTCTTTCCCTACAGGGTAGTTCAGAGCTCTCAGATTCTAATGAACTGTACATCTGCTTATGGTTCCCTATATATACCTACATGTCTCTTTTAAAATGACACACAATTAGTTCACTAAGTGTTTGCCATGAGTAATAGATTACCATCCTTTAAAAGTGAATAGCTATGAATTTTAGAATTACCTGATTTCAACTTCTTCCAAAATGTCTGGGCTTTTGAAATTTATCCTATTTCATCATATACTTTATACCTAAGCCCTCATTCATCCAGGCACTTACCCAGTCCCCTCCATGATCCATAGTCAGGGTGTAGTCATATTGGTACACAGTTCTAATTCTCTTGGCCACAGTTGAGTGGCCCACAGAAGGGCTTCTCACTTTATGTAGCTGCTGAAGGAGAGATTAATTCTGATTATCCCAAGTTTCATAGCTTGGGGACAGTCTCATTGATAACACACCACCTGTATAAAAACTCAGGAAGTTTCAATAAATCTATTCACCACTATGTAAAGTGAAATGAAAATACACTAAGAGAGGAGTAAAGCCAGGGTTCAGATAAACAGAAGAGAGTTGGAGAATCAATGTGCTCAAATTTATTGCTCCAGTGTTTTCCGAAGCCTTGATCCATTCTGACCTGTAGTTCAGTTTGGTTGTTTATTGAGATTCTTCAGTGTACTTTTAAAGTTTTTCTCATTTTGTGTCATGAGTTATGAGTTGGCTTGCTATAGTTAAGGAAGTCCTAACTAAACCACAGGGACAGCAGAGGTCCTGAGGTGTCATGTGCCACGAGAACTTGGGTCTGGGCCACTTAGTATAGGATGCTAAGTTGTGTCCCCACCCACATTTCCTGTACAGAATACACCATTTGGATAGTTGAAGACTGTGCTTTGTGAAGTCACTATCTTCAGTAACAGAATTTTAATACTTCTCAATAATGTGTTATGGCTATTGTCTTTATAGCCAGCTAGAATGAAACTGGAAAACCACAGCCCTCAGGCCAAATTTGGCCTACTCCCTGTTTTTGTAAATAAATTTTTTTTTTCTGGAACTTAGCCATGCACATTCATGTAATGTTGTATATGGTTGCTTTCACACAACAATGGCAGAGTTGAGGAGCTGTGACAGAGAACATATGCCTTGCAAATCCTCAAGGCATATTTATCTGGCCATTTACAGAAATGTTTGCCAACCCCTACTCTAAAAATGCTTTTGCTATTTTCATATCAGAAAATTGATTTTGATTTAAATATATTTGTATAAGCAACTTTTTAGGAATAAAACCTGAAGCTTATACATTTTCAATGTGGAAATGTATATATTTTGTCATCTTTTTGTCCAGTACAACCTGGACGTACACATGTGTACAATTAATGAATTAATAGATCACCTAATTCTTATGATAGCTATCCTGATTAAGTCTTCCATATGGGAACATTCTCAGAGCCACATTCCTGAATGTTTTCTAACTTTCTAATCCCTCCAGAAATTCTCCCGCTTTTGTAAAGTTCTCCTGGTCTCCTTTTTTGTGTGGTCTGGGATCTGGGATGGTATTCCTAAATTCCTTCCTTTCATTCCCTTACATTGTCTCCAGTGGTATTCAGCTCCACTGAAGATTAAGAACTTCCTGTGATCTTGAAGTTTAAAATTTGATCCCTTGTTACTGAAGGTACATGCATTGAATCAGCTCTAGGGAGAATACTCTAAGAAAATGGGATCATAAACTGACACCCAAATGTTTGTTAACACAATTGATATCATCAGGATGACCAGTTGGAATCAAGGTACTTGGTTTCTGAACAAGGAACTGAGAAAGAAACATACAAGAAACAGGAAAAATACATGTTTATGGAAGGTGAAGGTGGATTTAGCATTCTGTAAGGTAGAGTGGATGGGCCAAGCAAGAGAGAGAGGTTCAAGGCCCAATGTCTGGAGATTAGGTTCTCATCTGCTGAGCTGAGAAGCTTTCTCTTCCCTACACAGACCAGATGGAAGAATTTATCCCATTTGTTCCTATTGGTTACTTTATGGCACCTGATTAGAATATTGTCCAATTCCTACCCCCACCATTGGTTACTTTAGAGAACCTAACCCAGTTTATCCTCACTGGTCATTTTAAAATATTGAACCTGTGGCAGGAGTTGCCATGGTGATAAGTCCTGAGTGTTGGGTGTTGTCATGGTAATGGGGCAACCTTAACAGGGACATGGCTCTTCTCCCTGTCTTCTCCTCCAGCAGCATCTTTTCTATACCGTGGGTCTGCTGTCTTGGTGCCC